>MVAK01000121.1:1828-55975 GCA_014825535.1 Cystofilobasidium bisporidii
CGGGCAAGCTCCAGGGCCTCGGCAACTCGCTCTTGGGCAACTTTGGACTGAGCACCGACAAGTGAGGCCCCCCCCCCCCCCCCGGCTTCCCCCCCCCCCCCCCCCCTCACCTGCGTCCCACCTTCTCCCTGCTCCGGTCCTCCCGACAACCTTTTGCGCGTGTACGACGCTGTGGCCGGTTATGGCTGACGGTTCGCCCCCCACCCCCCCTCTGCGCGCTGCCCCACCCTGCGGCTTCGCCTGCCTACTCCCTCACTCCTCCGCACAGCTTCAAATTCGAACCAAACGGCCAAGGAGGATACGCGATGAACTTTGTCCGTTGAGCCCCCCCCCCCTACCGTCCCTTGCGCGCGGGCGCACTCTCCAGGACCACCGACCCGACCAGGTCCCGCTCGCTCTATGTCACATGCCCTCTTCACCCCCCCCCCCGCCGCCTCTTTCGCCTTGTCGCTCTCTCTCGCCGGCAACCGCTTACCACCCAAAGCAGCACGGGATGCTTGCGCGAGGGTGCCGAACGAGAACAAGGCGCGAGGCGCGGGACATACAAGATGGGAGCGGCGGACGGGTCAGGGCGAGGCGGAATCGGTGCGTCGGAGATAGGTTGGTCGAAAGGCAGGCGGGAGGGAGACGAAGATGGGAAGGGGGGGGGGGGTGGGGGGTAAACTCTAGAGAGACGTCCGCGCTGGACCCTTGACAGTTCTTTGAGGATGGCAGCGAAAGTGGGCCGGGGGGGAGAGGACGGGGAGAGAGAGAGAGAGAGGGAAGGGGGCGTGGATCGAACGAGACGCGGGCTTGGAGGGGGAGAAGAAGGGCAGAGGGGTGGGGGGGGGGGCTGTTCTAAGCCTCTTGTGGGGGGGGAGGGAAAAGGACGGGGAGGACACGTTCGAGGGATCGGGGGCGGGCGCGTCGCTCGTCCTCGGCCCGTCGGTCAGTCGGTCGAGGAGAGAGAGATATGAAACGCCAGTCTAAGGTCCCGCGGAGGGAGCGGGAAGGAGGGGATAGGGGGAGGGAAGGGGGGGGGGGGGATGAAGTGAAAGCAGGACGAGAGGCGATCGACCCTCCCTCGACCCCTTCGGGGGAAGGGTGGGTAGCTGGGTCGAGCGAGCGAGCGGGCCAGGATCGCCGACCGTGCGCGGCGGGGTTGGCTGGGTCTGCGAGCGTGCGTCAGGCGCGACGCGTCGGGGCCAACCCTCCCTCCCTCCCTCCCTCCCTCCCTCCTTCCCTATCTGGCTGGGACAGAGTGTCCGCGCGCAAGATCGCCCCCGTAGGATGGTGGGTTCTGCAGGCCGGGTCGAACGAAGAGAGGTTGAAGAAGCAAAGCAGGGGGGCATGTGTGTGTGTGTGTGTGTGTGTGTGTGTGTGTGTGTGTGTGTGTGTGGAAGGCGCCCTTGGACGGGGCCCCCGACAAACTCTCTTTCGAGCTGGACCTCGGGCCAGACTAGAGGTTCGGCGTGAGCCAGTCGTACCGGATGAACTCGTCCCAGTCAACCTTGACGTTGGACGCGAGCTGGCGGGCCTCGAGGTACAGCCAGATCTGGCGGGGGGTGGAGGTGTGTGTGTGTGGGTGGGAGGGGGGGCGGGTCAGTCGTTTGGCTCTGGTTTGGTCAAGGTCGGTCGAGCGCGTAAGGCATCTCGAAAGAGGGGGAACGGACTTTGAGCATCGCCCCGAGGTCGTTGGCCGGCACGCCCGCCATCGCCTCCTTTGACGCGCCCATCCTGCCCCCGACCTGCCTGAGGATCGGGAGTGCGCTCTTGAACAGATCGAGCTGGGGGTCGAGCTGCCTGCCGATGCCCTCGAGCAGGAGGATCGAGAGGATCGTGTTGACAAAGTCGCCCTCCATCTTGACGTGCGAGCGCTGGACCGCCTGGAGCACCTCGGTCAGCACGTCCGAGATGCGGATCGCAGAGAGGGTGAACGTCTTGGCCTTGACCGAGAGCACGACGTGTTGGATCTGGAGGGCAAAGTGCTCGGGCTCGAGCACGAGCTCGGGCGTCCGACAGCGCGAGACCATCAGCTGGCCGGCGCGGTAGCCGTCGAATTCGGCGATGGCTTGGAAGCTTGGTGTATGAGCGCGCAAGGGGGGGGGGGATGGAGGGGATGATGCGTGTCAGCAAGCAGGGGTGCGAGGACGACGATCGACCGACCCCACACGCACAGGTCGAGAAAGTTGCGCCGGTTGCGCTCGTCCAAGCACGTGACGAGCCCCGCGTCGATGAACACGAGCTCGGGCCTCCAGCCGTCTGCAAAGAGCTCCTTGAGCTTGGCCTCCCACTTTGCCTGGTCGTGCTTGACCTCGAGGAGGGCGCCGACGACGTCGGCCGACTGCGAGGCGGCCAACGGGGTGGAGGACGAAGGGGATGAGGAGGAGAGGTTGTGGAGGAGGTAGTTGTAGGCTGAGCGAAGGAGGGAGGCGGTTGTCGGTCGGTAGAACTTGACCTGCGAGGAGGAGAGAGGGGAGGGGGGCACCGCGCGCGCGCGAGCGGGAAGGGGGGGGGGTCAGCATGGGAGGACGGGGTGAGCAGGGGATGGGGTCGAGTAAGGTGGGATTCCTTTGTGAGAGGCAGGCAGGTGGGTGGGTGGGTGGGCGGGCGGGTCGGCGGGCGCGAGCGCAGCGTTGCGTCGACGCCAGACCAAACGAGCGTTGAGAACGCGGGTGACGGGCCAAAGAGGAGGGTAGGTGGGGGGTCGGGGTGGACAGAGGCGAGAGGGAGAGGAGGAAGACGAAAAGTGGAGGAAGGATGGACGAGGAAGGAAAGGCAACGGACCATGATGTTGCCCGGGTGCAGATCTCCATCTGTCAGCGCAGGGCAGCGCAGCGCAGCGCAGCGAGCGGGATCGCCGTCGTCGCCGGGGTGAGGGGAGGGGAGGGGGGGTGTGGGGGAGGTTGGGTCAGTTTGAGAAGGAAAGTCAGCCGAGGGGGAGCGGATGCGAGGGACGAGGGGAGTGAGCGCGGGGAGATGATGGAGGGCGGGGGGGGAGGAGAGGGACGGACGGGTAAAGTTGTCGAGCAGGAGCATCTTCTGTCTCGGGAGAAGCCGCCGGGAGCGGGGGGGGGGGGTGGGACGGGTGGAGAGAGGGGGGAGGGGGGGGGGGTGGGGGAGAGGTCAGCGACCGGCCAGGAAGGGAGTTGAGCAAGGGGGGGGGGGAGCAGTCAAACAAGGAGGGGAGGGACAGGGGCTCTTTGAAGGAAACGAACGCACGAGGAAGGCGTCGAGGCCCATGTTGGCCAGCTGGGGGTCGTACTCCCCGCCCCCGCGGTCCAAGAAGCACTCGAGCGGGACGGCTCGCTCGTACTCCTCGACCAAGACCTCCCTGGTCCTTCCCTCGACCCCGACAGGCAGCACCAAGCGGGGGAAGCTGACGGCCGCTCCCCTGCGGGCTGCAAAGTTGTGGGCAAAGCGGTCGAGGTTGGCCGCTTCGACCCGGAGGTCGAGCTGCTGGTTCATCATCTCGCCAAACACGGCCACTTCTTCGGGGAGCGAGATCCACTGCATCCCTGGGAGGAGGTTGACGAGCGAGGCAAAGAAGGCCATGATCTTGAGGTCTCGGGCGACCGTTTGGTGCACGCGGGGGTGGAGCACCTTGAGCGCGATCGTTCGACTCGTCGTCGTCGTCGGCGGGGGGGATTCGGTTGGTTCGGTCGCGCCCCGGCCTTCGTCCAGGGTCGAGGGTTCGTCGGCGTTCGGCGAGAGGTAGGCAGGAGGGAGCAGCTCGGATCTGAGTACCCCCTTGTACACCTGGGCGATCGCTCCGCACCCCATGGGCTCCTCGTCAAACGCCTCGAAGACGGCGTCGAACGGCCTTGCAAAGGCGCGCTCGACGAGCCGGACCGTGTGCGCGAGCGGGTGGGGCTGGCCGTTCGAGTGCAGGGTGGCGAAGCGGGCGCAGAGCGAGGGTGGGAAGAGGTCGGTTCGGGAGCCGGCCCATTGAGCGAGCTTTTTGGGAGCGTGAGGGATGGATGGATGGATGGATGGATGGATGGATGGATGGATGGATGGATGGAAGGAGGCGGAGGGGTAACAGGTGAATCAGCAAAAGAGAGGAGTGAGGGGATGATGGGAGAGCAGGTGCCCCCCCCCCCCCCTTTTACCCCGAACGAGCTCGACGAGGCGCGCGCGCACCTTGATGAACGACGGTCCGGCGCGCTGCATCGCGCCGACCAGCAGGCCGAACCACCAGACGGCGCCTTTGCGCTCGCCCTGCCGACCGTCCTCGTCGATCTGGCGTGGGCCGAGGTAGGCGACGGGACAGAGGAGGAGGACGGGGAGGAAGAGGCCGACGAGGTGGAGGAAGCGGAGGGCTGTGAGGGCTGGTTCGAGCAGGTAGACCGAGAGGGGGTTGAGGAGGTAGGCTTGGAGGACCGTTGGAGGGTCCGGGGGTGGGTCCGGTGGGAGGGTAGGCGGGGTGAAGGAGGGGGAGGGAGGAGGAGGAGGAGGAGGGGTGGACCAGACGAGGAGGAGGGTGGAGCTGCCGAGGGTGAGGAGACCGAGGGAGGCGAGCGAAGGGAGGAGCCAGCGAGGGCGGGGCCGGGCTGATGACGAGGCGGGTGAGGGCGAGGAGGGAATCCGAGGAGGAGGAGGACGAGGGCCGACTGGAGGAGGTGAGGAGAAGGCTCGGCTGGGGGCGGCTGCGAGCACCCACGAGGGGCAGGCGGGCGAGGGTGGGCGGACGGCAGGGCGGGCCAGCCAGAGAGGTGGACGAGGCATCGCGGAGGGGGCGTGTGGGAGGGGGGGGAGAGACGCGGGCGAGAGAGACAGACTAGGGCGAGAGAGAGATCGTCATGCTCGATCGGGGGAGGGGTGAGGGGTGACGGTTGCCATGCCGACTTGTCCCTCGTCTCTCTCTTCCCTCTCCCTCCCCCCTTGTGTCCCCCCCAGCCAAAGGCAGAGGCAGAGGCACACATGACCTCTTCAGCCCTCGTTCGCAAGCTCCTCTTCCCTCACCTGCCCGCCCACCAGCCTCTCCCACCCATCTTTGCACCCGCCCACCCCCAGCAGCCACCCGCCCAGTCGGACCTCGCCGAGCTAGACGACCAGTTGCGTCCTGCCTGCCTGCCTGCCTGCCCAACCAGCGACACTCCAACCCCCGCGCCTCTCCAAAAGCTGACAGTCACACCCGCCCCACCCCCCCAGGATCTACCTCTTGATCGCCTCCGCCCTCCGAGCCTACGTCGTTGCGTTGCCCTCTTCCCCTCCTACCGGCCCCTCTCTCTCCCCTCCCTTCCCAACTGACCACCCCCCCTCCCTCCTCTTTCCTTCTCACCTTGCCCGCCCGGTCAGAACGCATGGTACCAGCCTCTAACCCCTCGCTCTTCCGACCTCCTCCCCGCCCTCTCCCTCACCCTCTGCACCCTCCTCCAGCACCTCGGCGCCCGGCTCACCACCACCAGCGGCAGCGGCAGGCGCCGTAGTCGACGACGACGACGACAGCAACTCGCGCTGTGGCTCTTGGACGACGTGCCTGAGCTCGTCAGGGCGCACGTCGAGGGGCTGTCGGTCGCACGGGGGATCGTCGAGGGCAGGCGACGCCGCTGTCGAGGAGGGGGAGCGCACCGAGCGCAAGGGGGAGGAGGGGGAGGGTCGAGCGTGCAGGCGGATGCTGAAAGCGGAGGCGGCAGCGGCGAGGGTCAGGGTCGAGGTGGAGGAGGACGAGGACGAGCAGACGAAGGGATCGAGCTCGATCAAGCGTACGCCCTCGTCAACCCTCACGTCGCCGTCGTCGGCGTCGGTGGGGGTAGTGGAGATCCCGTCGACGAGCTGTCCTTTCCTCGTTCCTCTACCCCCGCCCCCGCCCCAGCCCGCGCGACCGGGCGAGTCGACCCCCCTCCGCCTCCAGCGGCGGGCATCCTCGACCCGCTCTACCTCGTCGAGCTCTCGTCGTCGATCCTCTCCCTGCTAGCCTTACCTCCTCCTCCTCCTCCTCCTCCTCCTCCTCCTCCTCCTCCTCCTCCTCCTCCCCTTCCTCTCCCTCCCCCCTCCTCGCTCTCTCCCTCTCCCACTTCCACTCGCACTCGCACCCCCCCCACCCCCTCTCCTCCTCCCCTCCTCCCAACCAAGCTCGAAAGGACCCTCGTCGCTGAGCTCCTGGCCCGCCTCGTCCTCTCTCCTGTCCTGTCCAAGCTCTCCCACCCTTTGTTCCTAGCGACGGCGCTGTTGGCCGGTCCATCGGACACGGGGTCGACTGACCTGGCCAACGACATCGACAACGACGACGATGACGACGACGACCACCACCACCAGTCAAAGCAGCGAGGAGACAGCACCCCCAACCCCCTGATCGCCCTCGTCCTCTCGGGACTCACCGCCCTCCACCTCGCCCTGACGGCCGTCCACCGCCTGGCGGCCGTCGGCGCTTGGGCGTGGGGGGCGTGGGTTGGGGCGGTTGCTTTTGGCGGTGGGGTCGGTTGGGGGAGGAAGAGAAGGCGGAGGAGGAGGTGGGAGAGGGAGAGGGAGAGGGAGAGGGAGAGGGGGGAGAAGCCCCAGTGGCAGTGGGCGCCAAGGAGTGGCCGGGCGGGGGATGGACGGCGCTGGGAGGGTCAGACGGTGGACGGGGTGCGTGTAGCGATGGAAGAGGAGGAGGAGGACGAGAACGAGGAAGACGAGTGGGGACCTGACCTCCTCCTCCCTTGGTTCCACTGTTTGCGAGCCCTCTTGTTGCTCTCCTCTTCCCCCTCTCCTCCCCCTCCTCCCTACTCCCCAACACCCACACCCACACCCTCACCCCACTCCTCCCCGCCAGCCCCCCAACGTCCGCAACCAACACCCACACCCACACCAACACCAGCGCCAGCCCACGTCGTCGTCGCATGGGCGTTCCTTGAGCTCGGCCTCCGGCTCGCCAGTCGGTTGGGGCTCGACCTGTTTGTCGTTTCTCCTCCCTCCCTCCCTCTTTCGCTCGCTCTTTCCCTTTCCTCCCTCGCTCCCTCCTTTCCTTTTCCCTTCCCACCCTCACAGTCCACCGCTAACCCCCCCCCCCCTTTCCCCTGCGCGTATGACAACCCCCTCCCCCCCCCCGCCAAACGAACAACAAAACCCCAGCATGGTTCCTTACCTCCTGACGACCCGGCTCCTGACCCCGCACAGCGCCGTCCAGCTCGTGAGGGGGTTGAGGGGGGTGGTCGTTCCGGAACCGGCGCCGGCGGGTGGTGGTGGTGGTGGTGGTGGGCGAGCGGAGGGTGGGAAGGGGGGTGGGCCTAGGCAAGGGGCAGGGTCAGGGGTCAGGGCGAGGAAAGGGGAGGGCAAGAGGGTCAAAGAGGGCGCAGGGCGGTCGGCTTGGGACAGGGCGGAAGAGGTGGTCGACCGTCGGATCCCTCGTACGTCCCCCCCCCTCCCTCCCCACCTCCACCTAGAGGCCCTCTCCCTCCCTCTCTCCCCCCCCCTCTCGCCTTCCTCCCGTCGAGAAGCCAAGCCCTCTCGCTGACTCTCCCTTCCTGGATAAACTCTCCCCCTTCCTGCCCTCTCCCCCTTCCTGCCCTCTCTCCCTCCCTCCCTCCCTCCTACACGTCGACCCCTCCGACTTCCCTCCCTCCACCACCCCCGGACACACCCAATTCCCCCCCGCCCCCCTCCCCACACCCGCCGCAAGGCCTCGCAAAGCTCTTGCTCCTCCCTCCCTCCCACCCCTACCCCTCTCCCTCGAGCCCAAGCAAGGGCACAGCATCCGCCCCACCCCCAACCCACCACCACCACCACCACCTCCTCGCACCCTTCGCCTCGCACCACGCAAACGCAACCCTCCTCGTCCAGCTCCTCGACGCCCTCGTCCTCCGCTTGTTTCCAGAGCTCGAAGCTTAGGAAGGGGGTCGACGATCGGACCATGGATGACCTTTTCCCCAAGAATCTTTCCGATTGCCACGGGACCTTCGTTCGACGATCAGACCATGCATGACCTTTTCCCCAAATTCACTCGGATGGCCACCAGACCTCTTGCAGGATGACGGGCTCGACGGGGGGCGTCGCGAGATAGCCGTCGTAGGTCGGTCCGAGTGTACCTTCTTGGTGAAAAATGGACATGAACGCAGACCCTCCCCCCCGTCTGGAGGCCTACCAGCCCGAGACCGGGAGGTCGATGATAAGACCATGGATGACTTTTTCACCAAGAATCATTCCGATTGCCACGGGACCTGTTGCAGGATGACGGGCTCGACGGCGCGCGTCACGAGATACGACCCGTAGGTCGATCCGAGTGCGGCTTCCTGGTGAAAAATGGGGTGAAAGCAGGACCCTCTCCCCCATCTGGAGGCCTACCAGCCCGATACCGGGCGCGTTCGACGCGGGGCGACGCGGCGAGTCGACCGCCATCGACGCCTTTGCAAAGATCGGTCGGGAACATGGCGAAAACCAGCAAAGAGTGCAGACCGGCTCCCCCATCCGATGACGGCTGCGCCATGGACGCGCCGGGGACAGGCGGGCCCCGCACGGGCGGCGCGCTCGGCGCGTCGGGTGCCGTCCTGCACGCAACCTGTGGCGCGACGTGGCCGCGAGAACACGCGCGCGCGTGTGATGGGTTGGGGTCGTGAGCCGAGTCAGAGTACACAAGGAAGTCTGGGAGGGGGTCCTTTTAGATGCGTCGAAGGGAGAGCGTACGTCCCGTGGGAGGTTGGCGGGGGAGGGGAGGGGGGTTGGGAGATACATTGGGGTCTTCTATCCGAACGAGGGCAGGCTGGGGGGGGGGGGTAATAAACACAGCGTGGGGAGGAACGGGCGGCGCAGGGCGGGATGAGGCAGGGCAAATAAGCAGGCATGGGTCGACGGGTCCAACGGGCAGAAGCGGGGGTATGGGGGCTGGGGGAGGGAGGGGCTGGAAGAAGACGACGGGAGACCTGGGGCGCCACTAAGGCCCGCCGTCGGACCCGACAGGGAGGTCAGGCGCGCGCTCCTGTGCACCCGTCGTTGCGCGCTCCACGGCCGACGTCGGAGGTCTCCTGGAGGACGGTACGGAGGAAGACGATGGGTGTGGTCCCAGGGCGTGATGGGCAGATGAGGAGGGGGAAGAAGAGGGGCCGGTTGAGGTAGTGGTGGTGGTGGTGGTGGTGGTGGCCGAGGTGGTAGTAGACGGAGGGACGGACCGCCGGTGGAACGGCGAGGAAGGATCGTGGATCATGTGCGACGAGCGCAGGCGGAGCGGGATGGGCGCCTCGAACGGCTGCGGCGGCCGGCGGACGAACGACAGCGGGTTGGTGCGCTTGCGCTGCAGGCGCGAGGGAGCGTGGGCTGCTCGGGGGGACGGTTCGCCGATCAGCAGGGCGGGCGTGCACGCGCGTCAGTTTCGGCGGGAGGGGCGAAGGGGACACGGCAGACAAGCGCTCGGAAGGAAGCGAGGGGCAGAGAGAGCGCGACGCACAAGACGACCAAGAGCCAGCGGTCTGGTCGGCCGCGTCATGCATTGCCGGCGGGAGGGACGACGAGCTCGAGTTGTTGCTGTACGTGCCGCCGTCGCCGTCGCTGCCGCTGCCGCTGCTGCTGTTGCCTCCTTCGGGAGAAGACGACGTCGACGACCGGAAGAGCTCGGCGTCGCGCCGGGTGAGCGCGTCGGGCGACGGCGGCGCGTTGGAGGACGAGGACGACGGATCGGAGAACGAGGAGGCCTGCGGGCGGGCCGGGGCCAAGGACGCCATGCGCGAAGGAAGGCGAGGTGAGGGAGGCGGCTGCCGGCGGATGAGCTGGAGTGCTGCGGAAGGCTGGTCTGAAGGAGGGACTGTTGACGTGTTCGAGATTGGCAACCGTCAGAGCTGGTGCCGGTGCTGTTGCTGCTTGTCCTGCGGGGCGAGTATCGGAGAGCAAGCTCTAAGAGAGGAAGGGAGAGGACAGGTCAGAGGGCGGTAGAGGAGGTGAAGGTCAGGGGGGGGGGGGGGGCTCGCAAGCCTTTGTGAGCACTGCTTCTCTCTCGCTGCTCCCTTGGCCTCCTCTGTCGAGACGCTCGATGGGAGTGCAGGGACGGGAAGGGGGAAGGGGATGGACATCGAGGGTATCCAGTCGTGAACCGGCTTGAACCGGCTTAAACGGAGTGGAACCACTCTAATCACCTCGTCATCGGCGACGGATCGGCTTTCCGACCAGCTCGGAAGCGCTTTGGGCCCTAGGAGCCGGATCCGATCGATCTCCGATGTCGAGCGCCTATCAGGGGGGAGGCGTCCTCGAGAAACAAGCGGCCAAGCCCCCTTCGATGGTCGATGATCGTCGTGGCGGAGAGAATAGGGCCCGGGCGCCAACGCGTGGGCCAGGCTTACAGCGGCTGAGGAGGGGCCACCCGCTGGCCGGACCAGAGCCGGCGACAAGGAGCCGTTGCGAGACTGCTGTCGGAGCGCGCGAGCGTCATCCGCCTGGCTGATGAAGCTGCAGCTGGCACCGGCGCTCCTTTCCTCTCTCCCGTCTCTGACTTTCTTGTTCCACCGCGCTTGCCGCGCTCAACGCAGAGGAGGGCGTGGGGCGAAGGGCCGCCGTTGCGAGTCGGATCCGGCCTCCGGTCCGATTGAGTGGCGGCGGCAACAGGGGTATATTGAGAGGCGGAAGAGTCAGGACACGGTAGAGGGAGCGGGTGGTATTCGGATCAAACTAGTCCGATGGGTGGGCACAGAGGATGGGCGCAGACTGGGCCACCTCTGCTGCTTGATTGGCCGCCTCCTGGGCATCTGGAAGACGACACGGAGCGCGAGGGGACGGAGCAGAAAGGAAAGTAAGCGCCGTTCCCCGCTCGTGGACCATCATCGAATGCGGACACTGCAAGTCGGACGAGCGAGAAGATGCACACGAGAGCCAACGGTCGCGCTGTGCTTTCCGTCGTCGATGTACGCACTGTAGTAGCGCAGAGCGCGGCAGCCTCGCAGGAGATGACGACGTCGTGTCGGTCCAGGTCGCCGACCGTCTCGTCCTTCGCAACCATGACCTGACCTGCGTCGCAATCAGGAGAAACGTGACGAGCTCCTTCGGTCTGCAGATCAGCTCTCTGAGGCGCTTCAGTGCTAGATCGACAGCGGGCGGAGGAGAGAATGAAAGAGAGATGAGGCGCACGCGCTCTGACTTGAAACGATGGTGTAGAGAGAGGTCAATACGCGGGACGGCAGGGCAAGCACGTCGGGCGTCGACCGGAGCGGATTGCAAGCGATGAAGTGCGACAGGCCTCACTTGTGGTGGGTGATAGATGGAGGGCGAGGCGCTGCCCTTGCCCTTGCCCGTTCTGGTGTCGAGGCTTGCCGCGCACGACGGACGGCGGCGTCGCGAGCTTGTGCGCGGGCCATTTGAGCGGATGCATAAGAAAGGGTACGATCAGTGCGAGCCTCCATGAACACAGAGAGCAGGAGGGACTGACCTTGAGAGATGGAGTGCAGATACTGATAGTCGCACGAAATGGTCCCGGCGCCATAGTGCGACGAGCCGTGCCTCTTTGACCTCAGGCGTCAACCTTGGGTACGGGACGTTCGACGAATGGCAAGGTCAGGCACGACCGCGCCGTTGATGCTGTCTTCGTCGCGTTCGCCATAGGCCTCCTCCGGGAGGGAGCTCGGATCTCCGCCCGCGCGTCGTTGTCGCCGGTGAGCCACTGGGCCGGTCTCATCCTGCTTGCTCCTCGTTGATGTCGAGCTTGAGCTCGTGGAGCGGGGCCTCCTGGCGTTGATTGTTTGAAGGATCAAACTGAAGAAAGGTTCAGGAATAGAGCAAGGGACAGGGGAGGGTCGTCGTCCTGGGTTGTCGTTGCAGGTGGGGGCCAAGGTCGAAGTCAAGCTGCAGTGCGACCCGGAACAGGTGGGTATGTGACCTGTTCACCGGCCGTCGACGCCTCGATTGACCAGGTCTCAAACTCCCACAGCCAATCCTTTCCAGCTGTGCTAGTATTCCTCTGACATTGCCCTCTCCCCACCTGTCCAGCGATGCCGCTGGCCATGGCGTTGATGAGACGGCCGTAGGCTCATTCAAGCGTGCTGCGCGCCACCGCGAGCGGCTCTGCCATCATCGCCGACGCTGTCCTCCTCCCCACTCGCTCCTTCCAACTCACACCCTCCTGCCCCCTCCCCCCTGCCTCTCTGGCCAACCCCATCACCCACGTCCTAAAATTCTCCCTCGTCTTAATTCAGTCCTGCGCAACATGCCCTCTCTCGAACAGCTCGCCAAGAACAAGGCCTTTGGCGGCTCTCTTACCAAGTACAAGTTCGAGGTGCGCCTCTCCCCCCGGGTCCTCATCGTCTCTCCATCAGTGATATGGGAAGGGGCATTGTCCGCAGCTCGAGCTCAGGAGTGGGGATTGGACGGACTCCGGAACGCATGCCGCTCTCGGCGTTCTGGAAGGGCAGACGAAGCTCAATGCCGCCCCTGGCCTACCTGACGCTCCACGGCTAGCCGTCAACCTAGAGCTTCACCTCGCAAGCCTGTGGCCTTCCTTTCCACTGACCCTCAGCCTGAGCTCTCCTTACTCTCCCCTCCTTGTCGCTCCTCAAAAGGCATCGTCGCTCGGTGGTCTGCCCACGCAGCTCAACGTCTTCCTGCCCGAGTCATCTGTCCCGGCCCCAGCGCTCTTTTACCTGGCCGGCCTGACGTGCAACGAGGACACGGGGTACGTCTCTTGCTGTCCTCCGCTATATCTAGCTCGGATCCTGCACGCACGACAGCTCGGTTTCGAGATGCGATGCTGACTCTCGGTCCTGCCTGCGGTGGTCATCACGGCAGCCCTTGGAAGTCGGGCATCCTTCGCAGCGCGGCCGCCCACGGCCTCGCCGTCGTCTTCCCCGACACGTCGCCCCGAGGCGCTGGCGTTGAAGGCGAGGACGCCGACTGGGACTTTGGCACCGGTGCTGGCTTCTACCTTGACGCGACCGCGGACAAGTTCAGCAAGCACTACAACATGTACTCGCTCGTGATGAAGGAGATCCCGGCCGTGCTCAAGGAGGCTGGCCTGCCAATCGTGCGCGACCACTTGATCCCTTTTCTTCGCCGACACGGAGAGCGCAAGCTGACATGCCTGTCGAGCCACGACCGACAACGCTCCATCAGGACTGGGAGCGCAAGTCGATCATCGGCCACTCGATGGGCGGTCACGGCTCTCTGACCCTCTACCTCAAGAACCGCTCGGAGGGGCTGTACAAGGCCGCATCTGCCTTTTCGCCCATCTGCAACCCGTCCGAGTGCGCGTGGGGGACCAAGGCCTTTTCGGGCTATCTCTCGGCCGACGACCGGTCCCTCTGGGCACAGCACGACGCCCTCGCCCTCCTGCCGTCGGACGACAAAGCCGTCAAGATCAAGGTGTCGTACGGCACCGCCGACCAGTTTTACAAGGACGGCCAGCTCCGGCCAGAGGCGTTTGAGCAGCGCGCGCGCGAGCTCGGGCTCGGGCCGGACCAGGTCCTGGTTGAGAGCGAGGAGGGCTACGACCACTCGTACTACTTTGTGCGTCGTGTCCTCTCCGTCCCCAGCTCCCTGACCCGTCCTCCGAATCTTCAGCGTGGCTGACGAGCGTGGACCCCTCCCAAACTCGCGATCCCCTGCCCCTGGTGACCTCACCATCAGATCTCGTCATTCATCGACGCCCACGTCGACTGGCACGCCCAGATCCTCAAGGCATAGTTCGAGGAGACTACCCTTTACGCGTATTTAGCATGCTGGAGACATAGTCCGTGAAGGACACAGTCACGTCGAGACGAATCCCATGTCGCCTTGGCACTCTCTCGCGGCTCTCGCGCCGGTCGATCTGCAAGAAAGCAGAGTTTGTTTTGGAAGGATAAGCCATGTACATACGGTCCGGACAAGACAGGAAGGTCGGAGGTGAGGGTGTGATGAGCGGGGTAGGGAAGAGGGAGGGAGATGAGGGAGAGGGATATAGTTGAGGTGAGGACCCGGACGAGCGAGCGGAGCCAGTTGAAGGAGCGGGACAAATGAGCAGAGATGGGAAAGGCGGGAAAGAGAGGGAGAACATGGGTGTCTCGTTTCTCTTCCGAAGGACGCCGATGCGACTAGGTTGGGGGTGCTTGGGCGGTGTACAAAGTGGCGGGGTAGAAAAGTGGGTGAAGAGGCAAGGCGGCAGAGGAAAAGTTGGGCAGGGGCCGAGATGACGATGACGATGGGGTTTTGGGAAGGGGCGAGCAGGGTCCAGAGTCTGAGAGCAGCAAGGCAGATCGTCTCTAGAAGTCGGGGAACAGCCCGCCGTGGGGGTCGGGCCCGGGCTTGCCGTACTCGGATGTGTCGCACTCCGCATACCGGTCGAATTGGCTCGTGTCGCCGTCGCCGGCGATCTTGGGGACGTACGGGGCCGGGATGTCGCGCCTGTAGAGCCGGTCCCAGTCGACCTCGCCAAACCACTCGTGCCCAAAGATGTCGTGCGAGCCAGACTTGAGGTTGCCGAATCGCTTGGTCAGGTCCGACGTCAGGAGCGACTTGAGCAGGTCCTTGGACATCGAGTCGAAGTACGACGGGTAGCGGACCTTGCCGGCGATGATCTTTTCGTACAGCTTCATCGGGTTACCGTCCTCGGTGAAGAAGGGCGGGTAGCCGGCCTGGAGAGAAGGCGGCGCGTCAGGCACGGTCAGCAAGCGTCCTCGGAAGCCGCGGCCGAGCATAGGACGCAGAACAAGACTCACCAACATCTCAAAGATGAGGACGCCGAGCGCGTACCAGTCGACGCTCTTGTTGTAGCCCTTGGACTGAACGACCTCGGGCGCGAGGTAGTCGGGCGTGCCGCAAAGCGTCCACGTGATGTCGGGCACGTACTTCGCGAAGCCAAAGTCGGTCACCTTTACATGGCCGTCTGCGCCGAGCAGGATGTTTTCCGGCTTGAGATCGCGGTAGATGATGTCGAGCGAGTGCAGGTAGTCGATCGCGAGCGCGACCTCGGCCGCGTAGAACTTGGCGACCGAGTTGGGGAACCGCTACAGAGGGGCGGCACAGGATGGGGATGGGGGGCGCATAGTCAGCCAAGGGGTGTCGAAAGGGAGAGCTCAAGCGGCAATCGATCGAGGGAAAGGAGGACGGACCTGCGACTTGCGCAGCAGCGAGAAGAGCTCGCCGCCGGCGACAAAGTCCATGACCATGTACAGGTTGCGCGGATCGGCGAACGTGCCCCACAGGTTGACGAGGAACGGATGACGGACGCGGACAAGCATCTCGCGCTCAGAGTTGGTGTGCTCGACCTGCTTCATCCGGACAACCTTCTCCTTGCCGAGCACCTTGACGGCATAGAACCGGCCATTGTGGCGCGACTTGACGAGGTGGACGCGGCCAAACGAGCCCGTGCCGAGCCTGAAAGGAGATCGTGGCGATAGGCGAGGGACGCAGGTCAGCCCGTGAGATGATGACCGAGCGAGGTACGGACAGGAGAAACTGGGGACAGAGAACGCACGTCCGGGCGACCTCAAAGTCCTTGAGGGCGTACTTCCCCGCCGTCTTGCGAACCTTGACGGCTTCGCCCGCGCCGTTGCCGCTGCTGAACGCGTTGGCCTTAGCGACGACGGCGGCGGCGTTGATCTGGGCGACTCGGGCGTTCTGCTCGGCCTGGCGGAGCGCGGCTTGGGCGATGGCGGCCTGGTCGGCGGCTATGCTCGCAGGTGTCTGTGCCTGAGCGGCGGCGGGGACGGGCGGGGCCGACGAGTCGTAGGACGGCGACGGCTGCGGGTGCGAGCTCTCGACAGACATGGGCTCAGCGTATGTGCCGTAGCCGGAGGTGTAGGACGAAGGAGGGAGGGGCGAGCTGGCGGGCTTGGCGACCGAGGTGTATTCGCCTCGGAGTGCGGCAGAGAGCTGGCGATCGGCTGATTGATGGTGGCCTGAGTGGTAGGACGAGCCTGAGCCGGTAGAGCCGTTGGTGGACGAGGTAGGGGTAGGGGGCGGGCGGGAAGGAAGGCCAGCGGGGATGGAGCTGTAAGAGTCGTTAGTGAGGTAGCAGGAGGCGACAGTCAGAAGAGAGGGAGGGAGAGATGGCAAGATTGCGAGGTTGAAGGTGAGAAGTGCGGAGGGATGCACCAGCCGAGGCGAGAAGGGGAGGGAGATGGGGGGGTGGGTTGAAAAGAGGACAGCACGAACTTCAGCTGCAGCTCCCTGAAACAGCGCGGAATGCGATGAAGACGCGCGAAAGGGACCGACCTCTGCATGTACTGCTTGCCGTGAACAGGAGAGATGGTTGCCGCCGGCTGCACGACGGACGGCGAAGGCGGACGGTCGAGGGAGAGCGCCTGAAACTGGAGCGTGTCGGCTGGGTCCGAGGGCAGGACGAGCGTCGGTGGGTGGTGGTAGGTCGCGTAGCTGGCCGTTGGCGGCGGCGGCGACGGCTGCTGGCGCTGAAGGTAGACGGCCTCGGGGGCGGCGGGCGGCTTGGGCTGACTGTAGGTCGAAGCCTCTGAGGTGGGCGACTGGTGGAGCTGGGCGGCCTTCTCCTTGTAGAGGTTGGATGTCACGCGAGCGATGAGGCCAGCTGGCATTGACGAGCCGTAGAGGGGAGGGCGAGGCGAGTTTGAGAGGGATGGAGGGGAAGGGAGATGTGTGTGCGAGTGAGCATTCGACATGCGAGCCGATGAAGGGGGGGTAAGACACCAGCCGCGCCGCTCTCGCGCGCGCGGGTGAGATGGCCAGTGAGAACGCACCTGCTGCTCAACAAAAGAGGTGGGGTTCCGGTGAGAATGGGCGAGAGCAACTGGGAGCGAGTTCTGGACAGCCGCTTTCGTTGAAGATGCCTGTCTCGCCGGTTGAGACATGAGCACCGATTCGGGAGCTTTTTTGACTAGGCCACCTGCGCATCCGGCGTGCTCGGCTGCGGCGATTTCTGCTCGAAGCACTCACGTCGAGAGCACAGGACGGCTCTGTCTAGAGTTGCGCGACGGGCGAGGCGTGAAAGTTCATTGCGACTTTTGTGACCGTGGAGGAGTCAGGCGTTCGGGGCAGCTAGCTGGGAAGGGGGATGGGCGACACGCGCGCTGAGAGGGAAGAAGGGAGGAACTACGGAGAGGGCGGCCCAAAAAGATGGTGGATTGGTTGTGCAAGGTGGTGGGAGACGTGGGTAAAAGTGCTACGGCGAGGAAGTTGTACGGACGGGGGCTATCTAGGAGAAGAGTGAAGGAGGGCTACGAAGGACTTGAGGTGGTTGCGAGATGCAGGTTTTGAGAAGACAGCAGGGCGTGGTGATGGGACATCAAGGGCGAGAGGAGGCGCGCAGAACTATGCTAGAGGTAAAGGGGGAGGAAATGATGTCATCGCAGGGACCGCACGTCGTTGTAGGGATGCGCGCGCTAGTGCCAGCGAAGGCTGAAAGTTCAAAAGGTACGGGAAGGGCGGGATGGAAGACTGTTTGTTACAGGCTGTACCGCTGCCGGAGCCGCTCCTGAAGCGCGGGCGGGAACGTCGGGAAGTTCTGGTCCCAAGTCTCGCCGAGCATCGACTTGAACGAGGTGAGGACCTGGAAGGAAAGGGTGAGTTCGTCAGCCGGGGGGCTTGAGAACGAGACGGGCGCGCGAGAGCAAGCAACGCACCTTGGCGAACGTCGCGTTGAGCTCCTGCGACGGCGTCGTCCACTTGCAGATGGCGTTGCAGAGGTAGATGAGGTCGGGCAGGATTGCGTTGGGGTTGACCATGACGAGCTGGCAGAAGCCCATGAAGGCCGAGGCCTTCTCGTCGTTGTCCTTGATGTCCCACAGGACCGAGCACCACGTCTTGCCAAATTGCCCGAGGTGGACCGCGACGAGCTCCGGGAAGACGAGCCCGAGCCGGCCGACCGTCACTGCCGCGTTCTCGAGCAGCGACTTGGGCGTCGACGTGTTGAGCAGGATGCGGATCAGGCACTCGACGATCAGCGGCACGTGCGGCTCGAGCTGGCCACGCAGCGCCGGCGTCGGGTTCTCTGCAGCAGGATCAGGTGAGGTGGGCACCGTCAGCGATGGAAATAGCAAAAAAGAAAAGGCAAGGAGAAGGGCCGAGACGTACCCGGCTTGGGCTGGCACTGCATCGCAATCTCGCCGAGCGCCCACGCAGCGTTGTTGCAGACGCTGACCTCCTCGTACTTGGGCTGAGCGACCTGGTCCGAGATCTCCTTTGCAATCCGCGGCAGATACAGCGGCAGGTAGTCGTTGAGCGAGCGGCAGTTGATGGCCATGTCGCCGAGCATCGCGTAGGCCGACTGGCGGACGGGCGCGTCCGGGTGCTGTATGGGACGATGCAAGATGGGCGCAACAATGTCAGCACGTCGGCAGCGGGCAGGGGCGTGGAAGAATGTGTGGTCAAGTACGCACGTCAAGGCAACTCTGAAGAAGTTGGATCGAGACGGGCAGCTGGCCCGGCGGCGTCCCGGCCGGCGCCATCAGGCTCGACAGGTTCTCCTTGAGGCCCTGCGTCAAGCCCGACAGCAGGTCGAGCGAGACGATCAGGAACGTCTTGTCTGGCTCCTCAGCCTGACCCGAGCGGTAGGCAATGTATTCGGCCAGTGACTTTTGCACGAGCTTGAGCGAGCGCTCGTAGATCGGGATCGCGTACGGCGCAAAAGCCTCGGCGGCCGAGATCGAGACGGACGACAGGCACTGGAAAGGGCCGCGTCGCAACGAGGAAGAGGGGCAGCGAAGGTCAGCCTCTAGTGATGCGAGAGCAGGGGGGGGAGGAGCGGCATGCCAGACGTACCTCGAGCAGCGGGATGATGGCCTCGTCGTCGTCGCCGAGCGCGTTCCACTTTTCAATCATGGGCGGCATGAGGAGCGCGACAAGGTTGGGGTCGTTGAGGCCCTCGCCGACTGAATCGGCCAGCGTGCCGATTGCGTCATACAGGATGAGCAGGTTCTTCTGCTGGTACTTGGAGAAGGCAAAGACGAGGTTGCGGATGATGGGGTCGAGGAACGGCTGCAGGCGCTGGCCAGCCTCCTCCTCGAGCGTCGCGAAGGCAGAGCAACCAGCCTCCTGCACCCGCTTGTTGTTGTCGAGCACCGCCTTGAGCAGGCCCTCCATGGTCGGCAGGAAGAACTGCGCCTGGGCCTCGGCCGTCGTGCTCGCGTTGACACACCAGCTCGAGTAGCGGCCGAGCGTCCAGCACGTGATGGCACGGACGAGCGGCTGTCACGGAGATGTGAGGAATGGTCAGCCGTCGGCGCGCATCCGAGCGCATGTGGTCAGACGACGACGCACCTTGGGGTCGGAGAGCGTGCTGAGCAGCAACGGCACGAGCGTCGGCAGGTGGGGGGTGATGCCATCGAGGCAGCCTGTACGGCAAAGGGGGGGGGGGGGGGCAACGCAGCGGCTTCTCAGTCTCGACTAGTCGGGAGGAGGCAAGACTGGTAAGAAAGAGACGCACCCTCGGCCATGGCACCCAGTGCGAGGATGCCGCATTCGCGCTCGGTCCACTCCTGGCTAAACAGCTTGTCCTTGAGGTGCGGCAACAGGATCTCGAGCAGGTCGACGTCAAACACAACCGACATGACGTCGAGCGCGGCGGCCGAGCACTTTCGCAGGTTCCACTCCGACGAGAAGTCGTCGTCCTCGTCGTCCGAGTCGTCGTAGTCGTCGTCGTCGTCGTCATCGTCGTCCTCGCCGCCTAGCGCGCGCGACTTGCCGCCGGTCGAGGACGGGTCGGACGAGTCGTGCTCAAAGCCATGGCCCTTGCCGCCGTAGAACTTGGGCTTGATGTCCTCGGGCCGATCGGGGACGGCCGCGTCGTCGTCGTCGTCGCCGTCGAGCCAGATGAGGTCGGCCTCAGAGTAGACCATGCCGTTGAGCAGAACCGGCGCCACCTTGGACAGGAACGGCTTGAGGTGGTCCTTGAGCTCGTCAGCTTCGGCGAACCCAAGCCAGAACTCACACGCCTCGAGCGCGACCGACTCGTCCTTGTCCTGCATGCTGTAGATCATGAACTCGGCGACGTTCGGGAGCTCGGGCACAATCTTGTCGGGCCGGGTCGACAGCAGCAGCGTCAGCGCCTGGCACACGGCCTTGCGCACGTCTGAGTTCTCGTCCGACGCCCGGCGGAACAGTGCCGTGAAGAAGGCGTCGATGTTGGTGTGGAGTGACGGAGGCTGGGTGATGATGAACGAGTTGAGGCACGAGATCGCCTGCGTTCGGAACTTGGCCGACGGGTGGTCGGTGAATTGGATGAAGCGCGGGATCATGAAGTCGAGCAGGCGCTGACCCGAGATCTCGATGTCGAGCTCTCTCGGCAGGTCCTCGCATACTTTGGTGAGCGTCGAGAAGGCACCCTGTTGGCGCGCGCAAGAAACGGAGAAAGGAGAGGCACAGGGGACGTAATGGACCAGAGAGGGGGTCAGGCCAAGGTGCAAACGCAAGGCGAGCGACAGCATAGGACGAGTCTTTGGAACGAACCTCCTGCTCCTCCACGTTGGGGCTGTCGAGCGAGCCCATGAGCTTGGCGAGCGCCTCGGGCCAGCTCTCGACGCCCTGGTCGTTGAGCAGGCTGACGATGACGGTGCCGACCGTCTGGCGGACCATGGCGATAGGGTCGCCGAGCGCGCTCAGGACCGACTCCTTGACAAACGCGACCAAGGCCGGGTTGGCCGACGACAGCGTCGCCAGGTTGTTCTTGAGCAGCAGGCCGGCGACGGACCGGAAGCGCTCGTCTTCGTTCGTCAGGTGCGTCAGGATGTGGACGAGGTAGCCCGGGTAGTCAGGGATCGCCTCGAATGATTCGAGACGCTGTTGTACGAGGCAAGTAGCATGCCAAACGGACCAGGCGCCGTGGTCAGCGTCCACCAGGTCCAAAGGGGCGGCCAGCGAGGTCGAGCTGAGCGCGCGCGGACGAACCTTGGTGACCTGCGCTTGGACGGCGCTGTCCTCGCTCGTCGAGTCGCGGAGGACCGAGACGAGCTCGTTCACTCCGTCCTGATTCGGAGCCCAGCTCATGACGGTGGCAACGGGAGGTTATGCCTTTTGGGTGGGGAGAGAGGCGAAGAAGATCGGATCCAGAACGTCGTGAGGTCGTAGGAAGCGAGGGAAGGGCTGAAGGGAGGAGGTCCAAGGACGAGCAGTCGGTGAGCGATTCGCTTGTAGGAGCCTCCTCGCGCAATGGGATGGCTGGACGAACGACGAGGCGACCACAGGCGAGGAAGATGAACAGAAAGTCCGAGGCTTCTGCAGCGATCGCCGAGGTGGAGATGAAAGCGGGAACGGAGACAGAAGGAGAAGGCGAGGGGTGTCAGGGTTGCGGGGTTGACGGCGGCGCGAGAGCTCGTGCCAGCGTGCCAGCAACGCGGGCCGCCCGGGTCCACCGCTCCTCCATTGTGTCGACGACCCAGCCCTGGCAGAGTGACTGACCTGTTAAGATGCTCCGGAAGTGCGTGACAAAGGGTGGGGCAAGGTGTGCTTTGAGGGCGAGGAGGGGGGAGGGGAAGGGTTGAGGGTGCGTGCGTGCTGGCTGGGAGGCCGATCCTTAGACAAGGCCCTACTGGAGAAGGAGGATTTTTGACTGGCGAGCATTTTCAGCTAGGCGGACGATCAAAACTCCGACAGAGTTCGGCCGATTCGGCGCGCCTTCCTTCTGGCTGGCGCGTAGACTGCAGGCGGCTTCGACCCTCAGCGGTGCCCTAGTCGTCCGACCATCTCTCGAGCTGCTGGCGGCACCTGCTCATCCTCGAATGCTGCTCTGAATCTCTCACACGCCTGGTTCTCACCCTTGCACCCACCGGCCGCCGCCGCCGACGCCATGGCCGCCTCTCTGGCCAATCGGCCCCCTTTCTCCGGTCGATCGGCCGCGCTCACCTTGCTCTCGCAGCCGAACCTTCACGCTCGACGCGCCTCTTCGTCCTTTCTTCCGCGCCCGGTCCACCTTGCCCAGCGCCGCCAACGCCGGGCGGCGTGTCATCGCCCAGAGCGCGCAGCGGGTCAGGCCCTCGCGTTGTCGACAGCCACCCACTCAGCAGGTCGCTCGAGTTCCCGGTGAAGGCATCGCCCCTCACTCTCGTCCGCGTCGAGCAGCAGGTCCCCCTCTCCAAGTCGTCAGTCGCTGCGCTCCTCCTGTCTTCTGCCCCCGTCCGGCGCCGCACTCAAGGGGAGAAGGCCCATCACGCACTGACCCACTCTACTCCCCTCTCGTTCACCGTCGTGCACAGGGTGCGCGCGCAAGGAAAGCTAGGCTGGGCTCGCGCCTCCCACCCTCTTTGTCGACGGCAGCTTGCGACGGACAGCGACTCCTTTACCCTCTCTCCCCATCCCGGCAAGCACCTCCTCAAGCACCCTACAAAGTTCGTCCTCCGCTGCTTGCCCCTCTCCTGTCTCCTCCGCAGCTCCGGCCGGCTATCGAGGGTCGGCCGGCACGAACGGGCGATCTCTCGCCGCCCTTCCCCCTCCTCTCTTCGTCACCTCCGCCGCTTCTCACCGCTAACCGCGTGCTCCTCGGATGGCCCGGCTCGTCATCGATAGAGAGCGACCTGCGCAGCCCACTGGAAGTCGCCAGCCATTGTCCTCACCTTCGCTACCGACCATCACCTTCGGCCCAGCTCGTCCGGTCGGATTCCCTGCAGCCCGCCCGCGTTCGGACGCACACCCCTCCAGTCGCTCTGGGAGCGCCCACTCGCTCGGACCAGCCATCCCCTCTTCACCAGTGACCTCATTGGCTCAGGGGCGCGTCAAGTTTGCAACGGCCGGCAGGCTCAACCCGTCGAGTGTCTGGTCCTGTCTGGTCTCTCGTCCGTCCTCTAGTCCCTCCCGACTGCCAGCGTCCTTCGCCTTGCTCCTGCCGACCGCCGAGAGCTGACCGGCCGCGCTCGGTCTTCGCTTCCCTATCCCCAGCCGTTCAGTTCCCCAAAGACGCCTCGCTCCCTGCTTCCTCGCCACCTCCACCTTCCCACACCCGTCCCCTCAACCCCTTTCCCTACTCCCGCCGACCAAGCATGCCGTCCAATACGCTTCGTAAGGCTATCCCTCCCAAGTCGTCCGACCCTGCACCGCCGTCCTCCTCCTCGACGACGGGCAGCAAACGCTCAACCTTCGGCAGCGGTAGCCCCAGCGCGAGTGCGACGCTGTTCCGATCGTCATCAACGGCAGGTGACGCCCGTAGCTCGACGTCCAAGAACCTGCGCAGCTTCTTCAAAGGCGTAGGGATTGATGGCGGGACGCTTTCGTCTGCCTCAACTGCATCATCTGGTCGCGGGAGTGGTCGCTCGACAACTGCCGAAGGCCTGCCGGCCAAGACCAAGCATGACCCGCTGCTGCCGACACCGGTCCAGCCCACCGCTGCAGGCGACCCGACTCGCAAACGCAAGACGTCGCTGCTACGCCGGCCGTTCTCGCTGTCATCGTCGACCGACGGCTCCAAGCGGACGTTGAAAACGTCGACCGCGCCGTGTGCCGTCTCCGAGGCGTCTCCGCCTGCCGAGCCTCAGCTTCAGGTCGAGCTGCCCTACTCGACGATCGCGACGACGCTCGATAATGCCGTGCGCTATACGGCCCCCAATTTGCGCGACGGCTCGCTCTCGTCACCGGCGCTGCACCTCGCGTCCGACGCGCTGGTGCACGTCGACCAGCCATCCGTTTCGTCGAGCTCGTCGATCGAGGCCCTCGTCTCGCCCTCACGGTCGCGCACGAGCACCATCAACACGCTCAAGCCTGTGCCGGCCTCGCCAACGCCAACCAGCACGCCCCGCCGGTCAGGCGCAACATCCCCAGCGGCGCCGCTCCGGTCGCCGATCCACCTCGGGGTACCTGCACTCGAAGGTCGCACACGCAACTCGACCGCTCCTGCCTCCCCGACGGCAGCGCGCGACAGCTCGCCCGACTCGCTCTCGCCCCCGACGCCAACCAAGGCCCAGCACCAGCGCGCGTACTCGCACCCTGTCCATCCGTCCCGGCTTGCACTCCGCTCAGCCGCCTCTTTCGTCCTCAAGGAGATGGCGCGCTATCTGCCCAAAGACGTCAAGGGCCGGCGCGAGATGGGCTGGGCAGAGGCCGAGGACAGGCTGGGTGCGCTGAGACGGGCCGAACGCGCCTGGGGCGGGACGGGCATGGTAGGCGGCGAGAGCAAGGAGCAGCGCGTTTTCGCAGAGGCGCTCGCGGACGGCGTCGTGCTGTGCTTGTGCGTCGTCTTCCTCTGCCTTGCATTCAGGTGCTTGGCACTGCTTCGCAGACCCTTGCTTTGCGAATCGTCTCGCTGACCGTGACACGCGTCGCAGCCTGCTCAACCGCCTCTTTTCGACGACGCTGCAGCCGCCGCTCATACCGTCCCTTCGCGGCGACCATACCTCAAACGCGCGCAACGCGGGCCAGTTCCTGACTGCGCTCCGCTCGCTCGGCTTCACGCCCGACCAACAATTTGCGCCTGCCGACCTCTCCGCCTCGCCGTTGTCGTCCGACGGGCTGCGCCGAGTCGCCAACGCGCTCAATGTGCTCGCCAAGCTCGAATTTGACCCGATCGCCGGCAGCTCGTCGATGAAGAAGACACCGTCGTCGCGATCGTCGAGCCCTGCGTCCTCCCGCCCGGGCTCGCCAACCTCCCGTCCCGGTTCGCCTAACAAGGTCGTCTTTGTCCTACCATCCGACACTGCGCGCAAGCGCCGCTCGCTTCCGGCACCAAGCACGACTCAACGCGAGGTCGACGAGCCGCCGCCGCGCTTCATACCGCCGTACCACTCGCTCCGTCGCGTTACGCCGCCTTCACCCCTGCGACGCGACGCCAACTCGGCCGGCAGCAGCCGCAAATCGAGCGAGCGGAGCAGCTCGCCCATTGGCCACCGCCAGGGCCACTTTGGGCCTTCGGGTCCGCTGACGCCGCCGATCGAGGACCAGGCGCCGGCCGACGATTACATCCAGACCTCGCCGAAGCCCTCGCCGCTAGCGGAGTACTCGCGTCCGCGCACGCCATCGCTCGTTGAGGCTGGGGCCGATGGACAGGGCGACGGCCACCGGCGGTCGATCGACAGCGCCTTTTCGTTCGCGTCGTCGCTCGCGACGGCCGTCGACCCGACCGGCGGCGCCACTCCCACCATATCGGTCGGATCAGTCGGATCGTCAAGCTCAGACTCGAGCCACGGCCACGGTCCCGTGACGTCGATGACGGCGACGGCCAAGACGCTCAAAACAATACTGTCGGAGGAGGAGCTGCAGCCGAGGAGGCTTTCAGACACCTCTGGCCTCGGCCACGGAAGACCGCCGACATTCGCCCACTCAAACTCGTCGCTGCCGTCCTTGCCGTCCATCCTGCGTCCATCATCAAATGCCCCGCCCCTGTCGCCGCCGGCTGGCATTCGGTCGGCCGGCGTGCGGCGTGTCTCCCCATCGTCCAACATCCGGCCGTCGGCCTCGCTCCGTCGCGCCGAGTCCTCAATCGACCCTCCCTCACCCTCTGCGCTGTCCAACAGCCGCCGCAATGTACCGCGCCGCGGGCTGAGCGCCGACATGGCCGCAACGGGCATGACGATGGCGAGCCTCGTCGCCGAGGCCATGGCTGCAGAGATCACTCCCAAGGCAGAAGACGGCATGAAACCCTCTGGCTCGGCCGACTCGGAGCTCGGCGAGCTCGTCAGCCTCGAGGACCGTCGCCGGCCGCTCCGGCGCAACTCGTCTTCCGGCAAAAGCTACATTGTTCGCTCGCGCAGCCTCAAGTCGACCAAGTCGGCCGCTCCGCTCGACTCGTCCCAGCTCGAAGGAAGCGCGCTTGATGCGACCCCTTCGACGCCGTCGCACTCGGCCTTGGCCTCGCGGCCAGTGTCGCCTCCACAGGCCGACCACCAGTACCGCCGGCCTGAGTTCTCCACTCGACCGACCCCGATTGCGCACGACGCTTATGCCAAGCCGTCGGCTTTCCGCTCGGCTCAATTCGCGCCGGGCGTCGTCGGCGACGGCGACGAGCACGAGCGCCGGCGTCGCCACTCGGCCGTCAGTAGTCGGCCAAGCTTCAGCCAGATCAGCTCGGACAGCGCACTCGACGGTGCCCGTGGACGGGGCGCAGCTCTTTCGAGAGACAGCAGCTCGACGAGCCTGCCCAAAGGCAGCGTTCATCGCGAGATCCTGACCGTCGCCGAGAAGGGCAAGCCGACGAACAAATACGTGCGTCCTCTGTCCTGCACGGGTATGCTGTCTGGTATCCTTGCTGATCGCGGAATCATTCCTCCCCCCACCCCCATTCCCCATCTCCTGCAGGCCTTGGGCAACTGCATCGGCCGCGGTCAATTCGGCTCGGTTGTGAGTGATCCTGATTTCTCGTCATCCTTCCTCGCGCTGACAGTGGCGCTGCCTCGCTCTTCTCTTCTCCAGTATCGTGCTCTCAACGTCGGCACGGGCGAGATGGTCGCCATCAAGCGCATCCGGCTCGAAGGCCTCGGCGAGGAGGACATTGCGCAGCTCATGAAGGAGGTCGAGCTCGTCAAGCGACTGTCGCATCCCGGCATCGTCAAGTACGAGGGCATGTCGCGGGACGAGAACACGCTCAACATCGTTCTCGAGTGAGTGCGCGGACTATGCTGTCATCGCTCGTGGCCAGATCTCGCTGACCACTTGACCTCATCGTCGAAAGATACGTCGAGAACGGCTCGCTCGGTTCGACTCTGAAGGCCTTTGGCAGGCTCAACGAGCGCCTCGTCGCGTCGTACGTCACCAAGATCCTCGAGGGCCTTGAGTACCTGCACTCACAGAAGGTTCGCCTCCCCCTTTCGGCTTGCCGTGCCGTGCCTTGCTGCGAAGCTTTCTGTGCTGACGTTCATGCCTACCGTTCGGCAGGTGGTCCACTGCGACCTCAAGGCGGCCAACATCCTAACGACGAAGGTTGGCAACGTCAAGCTGTCCGACTTTGGCGTCTCGCTTAGCCTCGTCGCGGTAGAGCAGAAGAAGGAGAACGACGTAGCTGGCACGCCCAACTGGAGTGAGTTTCGTCGCTCCTCCACTGCATCTGTCTGGCCGTGCGACTGACTGCGCCCCTCTACAACGCGCTGTCGCCACAGTGGCTCCGGAGGTCATTCAGATGGAGGGCGCTTCGACTGCCTCCGACATCTGGTCGCTCGGCTGCGTCATTATTGAGCTCATGACCGGCCGCCCGCCCTTCGCCGAGTGTGCCAACGGCATGGCTGGTAAGTCTCTTCCTCGCACCCGCTCAGAGCGCCCTCGAACGCTCAACCCTGAAGTGACCGGCCTCTCTCCCGCAGTCTTGTACCGCATCGTCGAGGGGGGCCCCCCACCGATGCCCGACGGCGCATCCGACGAGCTCAAAGCTTTCCTGTCGCAGTGTTTCGAGAAGGACCCGAGCCTGCGCCCGACCGCGGAGGTCTTGTCTGAGCACGCCTGGCTCGAGAGCTTCCTCGCCGAGGCCGAGCTGCACAAGGTGCGCTGCCTTGACGCCCCGTCAAGCCTAATGTTCCAAGGTTGAGACTAATCCCTGTTTCTCTGCAATCTCATCCAGGTCCGACGCAAGGAGAGCATTCCTTTCCTTCGCCGGCGCAGCACTGAGATCGAGCTCCGACGAGAGCAGCGGCGGTCCATGTCGGCCAATCCAGGTCACCGAAGCGCGGGCGCGAGCCAGGTCGACGCCGAAGAGTACGGTGAGCGGCTGATCGTTCCGGCGGGCATGGAAATCCCTGGTCGCCGATCGTCGTGTCAGCAGACGGCCGCGCAAGCCATGTCGCTCCCAGTGCCGACGCATATGCCCGCATTCCCACTGTCCTCGGATGATCACGTGTCCCGCGCACACACCTTCGTCAAGAGCACCTTCAGCAAGCGTGCGTCTCAATCACACCTCTCTTCGTCTCCCTGACTGGTGGCATGCCAAGTGACTCGCGTTTTCCTTTCGCAGCTGTCCTTTGCCGAGTCTGCAGCTCGCATGTCAAGCGGAGCGCGGTCCTTTGCGAGGGCTGCACGCTCATATGTCACGCCTCCTGTCTCTCGCACGCGCCTGAGACGTGCGACCTCGGAGCACAGCTCATGCTCACTGGTGCGCATGTCTCGTCTCGCCTGATGATATGTTGATCGATGGAAAGTAGCTAACTTCCTTTGCACTTTGCAGCCCAGCGTCATACGCAGAGTCAACAGCAACTCTACTCGGCCTCATCGGCCTTCCCATTTCCCTCGTCCGGATTGGACGACGCAGCTCTGTCGCCGACAGCCCCTGCCTCGTCAATCCTGTCAACCTCGCCTTTGACCTTCAACATCTCGGAGCGCTTCTTCCAGAACCTGAAGCGCTCGCGCTCGCCAACGCCCTCGGTCCGGCGCAGCGAGAGCAGCGAGCCGTCTGGCGGCCTCAAGCGCTTTGTCTTCCCGACTTCGCGGCCCAGCGAGGAGCGTGAGCGGCCGTCGAGCCGTCAGGAACGGCCGGTTTCGCGCCAGTCCCAGCGACCGGTCAGCCGCCAGTCGCGCCTCTCGAGGATCGGACGATCGGACGCCAGCGGCAGCAGCGACAGCCCCGAACCGCCGCTCACGGCCCGACCTGTCACCCCGTCGGTCCCCGTAACAGAGCTTAGCCTCCCCCAGCCCTCGACCACGAGGGAGGAAGTGGATCTGGTCGAAAGCCCTCTCCCGAGCCCTTCGGCCTTCCAGACCGCGTTCGACCTGAGCGGCCAGGGCCACTTGTCGCGCCTCAGCACCCGCAGTGGCGGCGAGCAGCGGCACGCCGGCCACCGCAGAAAGGAGAGCAAGGACTGCGTGATCAGCTAGTCGGACCCCTCCAGAGAAAACCTCGATTCTCCTCCACCGGATCCACCCGAGGCGACGCCCCACTATTCACTTCCCTCCTCGCCTGCGATACCTCAGCACTACTCCTCGACCCCCCTTTGCTTCCCGACCAAAGCACCTCTCACTGTATCCTGCTTCCCAACGAGCCGCACTGGCGCCCGACCCGACCCCAACCAACCCGACCCGATCACACACACGCACAGTCTCCCTCACCCGCACCGTGACCCCATCCGACGGCCTTGATATTTCTTCCCGGTGCGCCCTCTGGTGCCTCCCCTAATCTGCCTCTCGACCCTTTTTCCCTTTCGCTTCCTGTCGTATCGTTTGCGCACCCTCACCACTTCTTGCCTTCTGCCCGCCTCACACACCTCACTCGCCTTCCGCTGTTGACAGCGCTTGCTTGTCCACAACTCTCGATTGCATCTCTCATGCCGACCCTTGGCGTGCTGTGCAACGGTCGGCCCCAGCAGCCATCAAGTGGAGCCGAGGCGGATGAGTTCCGGAACAGGCACCCTTCACAGATGCATGGACCTGCGACGCGGGCAAGAATCGTGCATCGTCGGCCCACGAGCGACACGGCAGCCGTCGTCGACCAAGCTCAGCCCCCCTTCCCCTCCGCCTCAAGCTTTCACCTCCTCGTCGCCAGCCCGCATGGCCATCTGAAGCTGGAGGACAGCTACTGAAGAGCGTCGAGTCGTCTCCAACAACCCCTGGACGTAGCTGAGAGCTCCCATCGCGGCCGCCGTTCGCCTCGCCTCCCGGGCGCCATCGCGCGTGCAAGGAACGCGTCCCCGACCATGCCGACCTTCCTGCACTCGGTGACGATCGTCAGCCTTGTCGCCGCCGTCGGCTTCTTCCTCTTTGCCTTTGGTCGGTCTGACTATTGTCCATCTTCCGACTGTCGAAGGGGCCCGAGAGGGAGCTGACGCAGATGAGCTGGCCGCGTCGTCGATCGTATTCCAGGTGCGAGCTTGCTCTGGCTCGCCGACGTGCTCGAGCACAACCCGAGAGACGCCCGCCGCTGGGGCCGCAGCCTCATCTACGTACGTCGGTCGCGTTTCTCGGCCTCCCGACATGGGCGCTGCTGAAGATGCTCTCTTGCTTGGACCATACGCTACCAGTTTGTGTCGGCGATCTTGGCCCTGCTGTACCTAGTCGACTCCTACCCGGCCCATCAGACACTGCTGTCCGCGTTCGCCCTCCTCGTCTACCTCGTGCGTCTAGCAGTCGACTCGTCTCTCGAGATTCTTGCACGGCTGACTCTCTCATGGCTTGCACACGATCCAGAGGGTCGTCACGTCGTCGCCGACGCCGTCACTGTCGTCGCCCAGCAACTCGCTTATCCTCGGCATCATCCTGCTGCCAATCACGCACCTGTCGTGGTACTGGTTCTTCCTCAACAAACAGGCGGTCGACGCCCGCAACCGTCCAACGTACGGCCGAAGCGCCCGCTTTGAGCGCGCACAGGAGCACAAGTACGACAGCTTCGACCGGCTCGTCTTCTATGCAATCTGCGTCTGGCTTGTGCCCTTCTACGTCTTCCTGTCGCTCAGTGCGTCCCCGTCATCTCTCGTTCGATTGATGTCGGAGTGCTCGGCTCTGCTTGCTGCTCTGGAAACTGACAACGCCATCTCAAATCAACATCCACCAGGCTCGACGCCGACGAAGCCCACCTCGCCGTCACTCACGCCAACATCAGCAGTCTTTCCTCCGCCGCATGAGTCGCACTGGGCCTCCTTCCTGCACCGCTTCCTGCCGCGCAAGTACTTTCGCTCGCGCCCCGACTCGACCGAGGGCCTTTTGTCGCCACGGCCGGCGATGCCCGCGTTTACACACTCGACCTCGGCCATTGTCCAGACGTCGCGCTCGGCACCCTTTGCGGCGCCGGCCGACTGGAAGCCGGACGCTTTGCGCAGCAGCGTCAGCGGTAACGGCACGATGCGCCCGGGAAGTGCGTCCTCGTGGATGCCGATGCGGCGCATCTCGTCTTCGACAGCCATCTCGACGTCGCACCCGTCGTCGCCCGAGGACGTGTTCACCGCGCTGCGCTCGCCGAGTGACGGCCGCGACAGCGGCAGCAATTCGCAGCGGACGAGCCTCTCGGTCGAGACAGCGCTCAAGTCTCCCGGTGTACGGCCAGTCGGGAGGAGTGCAACGCTCGGGCCAGATACGCTCGACCGGCGCAAGGCCGGGTCAGACACAGGGAAGGATGACTGAGAGCGCGCGCCAGTCGACGACGCGACGACCTGTATCTCTAAGAGCTCTGTAGTCCTCGATCATCATGTCTGCATGCATCAAACCGTCGAGCTTTCCGCTCTGAATTTTAGCAGCAGACGCCCTCTCGCAGCGCTGTGGGCTAAAGGTGCAGGTGCTGACCGGCCTCATCGCTTGCTTAGCAGAGGAGCCCGGCGAGCTCCACTTCTCCACTTCGTTTCTCGCCGCTACTAAACGCTCATCTCTTCCAACCCACGTCCCCACTCTCACCATGCCCTCCTCCCTTACGTCCACCATCACGGTGTGTACTTTTTTCCCGACGTGCTCAATGAAAGGTGACTGGGAGCTTTGTGCTGATACAAGGTCTACCCATGGCCGTCGCAGCTCAATGACGGCGTCCAGATCCCTCAGCTCGGCCTCGGAGGTGCGTCGTCTACCTCTGCTGCCTCGCGTCCAACATGGGCTGACGAGCTGGCTGCCCCCTTTGCACCGTACAGTGTACGAGATGAATGATGACGAGACCGTCCAGAGCGTCACTTGGGCCCTCGAGGCTGGCGTCCGGCACGTCGACTCGGCGACCTGTGCGTGCTCGCCTACCTCGCCGCCGTCGAGCTGCCCGACCTTGACTGAACCTCGCTCGCCCTCCCCTTCCACCATCGGACCGACAGGGTACGAGAACGAAGACGCCTGCAAGAAGGCTATCGAGGGCTTCTGCGCCAAGCACAACGTCGAGCGGTCCGAGATCTTCTACACGACCAAGCTCAGGGCGCCGACGACGTACGACGAGGCGGTCGAGGCCGTTCGCTATTCGGTCAAGCACGCGCCCGGCGGCTACGTCGACCTGTACCTCATGCACTCGGCTATCGGTGGGCCTAAGCTGCGCGAGGAGAGCTGGCGTGCGTTTGAGTGGGCCAAGAAGGAGGGCCTTGTTCGCAGCATCGGCGTCTCAAACTGTTCGTCACTCCCCCCCCCTTTCCCCTCTCCCTCTCGGCGCCCTCGCCTCGATGCCTGGCCCCCTTCATATGCTGCAAGGCTCTGGCTGAAGCATCAGACGCACCTTATCTTTCAAGGGGGTGTCAAGCACATCGAGGAGCACGTCCAGCGGGTCGCCGACGCGTCCAAGCCCGAGATCGTGACTCTTCCTTCGCTCAACCAGGTGCGCGCTGCCCCCCCCCCTCCCGGCTCTTCTCGGAGGACGCCGATCCCGCAGCCGAGCGCGACTCTTGGTCAGACTCCCATGCTGACCTCCTTTGCCTCCTTCCCGGCCGTAGATCGATCTGCACCCCTTTATGACGCGCGAGGACATTGTCGCCAAGTGCCGCGAGCACGGCATCCACCTCGAGGTACGTCTCCCCCCTAAGTCCCGCGGAAAGAAAGCTCCTTGCCGTCCACGCCCTGGTCGGACCTCAGCAGTTCGTCTTTCCTCAGATGGTTGCACATCCTGATGCGTCATCCTCGTTCGACCCCGGTTGTAGGCCTGGGCCCCGCTCGTCCGCGCGCTCCGCTTCAAGCACCCCGTCATCGTCAAGGTTGCAGAGGCCCACAATGTCTCGCCCGCGCAGGCCCTCATCCGGTGGTCGCTCCAGAAGGGCTTCGTCTGCATCCCCAAGTCGGTCAGCCAGCACCGCATCAAGGAGAACACGGACGTTTTTGGCTTCGAGCTCACCGAGGCCGAAATGAAGGAGTTTGACGCGCTCGACGAGTTTCTCAGTACGTGACGTCCCATTCACCTCTTGCCTCTGCCTGCGGCTTGAACCTGATCATCTCTCATCGGTCCTCGAACCCCAATCAGTCACCGACTGGGAGGTATCGACGGTCGAGTAGACAAAACGAGGGTTAGATGATCCCGGTCCGGGTCCCCAATTGGTCCCCTGCGTCATGTGCCTACCTACTGCGCGAAGATCCTTCGCAATGCGAAAATTCCGGATTGGCTGAGACATGAGGGCATCATATGTGACGAAGGGACGAGCAGTGTGGCAACAGAGAAGAGGTCAACCTGGGAAGGAGTGGGCGTGAGCGTGAGAAAAAAAGACAGCCGAATACAACAGCGCTCGGCCGTGGCGTGCGGGCGCAAAGGAAGAGGTAGATGGTCCGGGAGGGCGAGAGGCACAGGGTTTCCGAGAAAGGGGCAGGTTGTGGTGAAGGGAGTCGCCGGGGAAGGAGTGTAGATCAAGAGGAGGGGGATCATGGCTACAAGGCGAGCAGAAGGCAGAGTGTCAGCTCGAGGAAGAGCGAGAAGAGTAAAAAGCGAGGGCGTACGACAAATGTTAAGTACCTGCGCGGACGGTCACATCACGATGCACCCCCTACCGTCGTCTCCCCTCCCTCCCCCATCCCTTCGGCGCAATCCTCCACCCGAGCCGGCACCCGAGACGGGCGTCGATGGCTGACTGATCGCTCGCCTGTCGCCAGCAACCGAACGCGACGCCGAGCTGTCGAGCAGGACGACTGACCCGCCGCTGACGCTGCGCCAGCCGAGCAGCCTTCGACCGCCGACAATGGTGCTCAGCCGCTCTCGCTTGCCGGCCATCGGTACGTCTCCCGCTTCCGTCGAAGCAGCGGCCGCAGCGGCGACGGCCGCGAGGGCAGCCTCGCGCGCACGGCGCTCCCGCAGGACTTCCTTGCGGACCGAGTCGACGATGCCCCAACCCCAGAAGCACGAGAGAATAGGCTTGTACCTGTCCAACTCGTCTCTTCCGGCCGAAAGGGGCGCGCCGGACTCGTGCGACGCAGCGTCGGGCGACTGGTAGATGAAGGGGGAGAAGGCGTAGCCCAGCTGACCGGCGCGCGGGCGGGTGTGCGGCAGCAGCGGCACCATTGAGGACCGCGTGATGATTTGACTACGGGCGTGATGATAATCGCTGTTAGCAACTGTTGACCAAAGAAACGGCGGGAAGACGAGGATAGAGAGCGCACGCACGAGTCGAGCACGCTGATGGCGGCTCCGGGGACGCTCCTCGCCCGGACGCCGTCGACGAACTCCTTGACCGAGCGGTCCGAGATGCGCGTCCCGTCCGCCTCGAGCACGCGCAGCGCTTTGCACGAGCCGACGACCTCTGCCAACCCAGTCGCGGTAGCCCGTCGACATCCGCTGAGCACGACGTGGCTTACGCGCGTGCAGGCCGCCGCCAGCGCGCGCACGGCGTCATCGTCGACCGCGTCGGCGTCCTCCAGGTCGACCTTCTCAAGTGCCGGTAGGGTCGACAGAAAGCGAGCGAGCGGCGGCGGGACCTCGGGCTCGAGAGGCAGAAGATGAGCCGGCCCACGACCAAGCCCAGAGAGCTGGAGGAACCGGATGGCAGGGGTCGAGTGGGCAAGTCGGGCAATGCCGGCATCGGTCAGAGCTGAGCAGGACGACAGGTTGAGGTGCTGGAGCTTGAGGAACGACCGCTGTGTGTAGGTCTCTCCCTGTGGGACAGGCTCGCGCAGTCGACCGCGGGAATGAATCCGCACGGTGAAGTCGGCCTGGGCTTTGTCCTCAGATTGCTGAAGGACGGGGGTGATTGCGACCAAGGTCGCGAGCCCCTCATCCGTCATGCTGGTTCCGCTCAGATCGAGGCTCTTGAGGCGCGAGCCTGCACCACCGAGAGCCAGCAGGACAGTGGCTTCCATACGAGCGAGCCCGGCAAGGTGGAGGGTCTCGAGCGGCAGCGCTGGGCGGCGGTCGAAGAGCGGAAGGATGTCGAGCCCGATCAAAGCAGGGCAGCGCGACAAATTCACGTCCTTGAGGCCGGGGCAGGAGGTCGCAAGGAGGGAGACAAGCGAGCGGGTGACGACAGGCTGATTGGCGAGATTGACCGTCGTCAGATTGGCGGTCTGTGCGGGCGCAGTCAGACGATGTCAGGCAGATCTCGATGCGACGCAGATCCCGAAGATGACGGGGTGTGACTACAGACGACACACCTTTGCGACCAACTGGCTGATGGCACCCTCTCCTACTCCACGGCAGGATCGCAGATTGAGCTCCCACAGACCCGTACCTCCGATTTCCATGGCCCAATCCTCCTCGTCCTCGTCCTCGACGTGCTCGACCTCAGCGTCGCCGGCGAGCTCGAGCCCAATGTGCCGCAGCTCGACGCTCGAAAGGTCGACATCCCTCAAGCACAGCGACTGAACGAACCTGCCAGCATGAGCGGCGAGGTGGCTGACGTTGGTCGTGTTGAAGGTTCGAAGATCAATTGGATGGCCGGCGTCGTCCGAGAGCGAGGGGGCAGGAGGAGAAAAGGGGAAGGGCGATGTCGATAAGGTCGGCCAGAGCGTCCCGTCGTAGACCAGCGTCGTCCATTCCTTACTGACCTGAAGAGGCCCGCAAATCAAGCGGGCATATTGTCAGGAAGAGGAGGCAATCGGGGAGGCGATCCCTACGAGGGCACAGACGAAGCTAGATGGGGGACGGCACGCACCCGCGACAGCTTGATCAGCTCACGTCGGCCCGCGCCCTCGCCGACCCACCGGTCACCCTTGGCTACACCCTCTCGCTCGTCGGCGATCCAGAGATCAAGCAGCGCGCGGAGCACGAGCAGCTTGACCTCGCGAGGCAGGACGTGGTCAAATGACGATCCAGGACGGTCGAAGAGGCGCGCAGCAACGGCGGCGGGCGTGTCAGGAGGGGCGGTGAGAGGTGTCGGTGGACGAGTGAGGGTAAGTAGCGAGGGCGAGGGCGAGACCCGGTAAGGCGAACCAGGACGTGAGGAGGCCGGACTGCGAGTAACGGCCGGGAATAGCAGCGGTGGCAAGGAGCCAGGCGGGCCTGCGAATCGCCCGCCGCTGACCGGCGTGGGCGAGGCGAGCGCCGGTAACGTGAGCTGCTCGCGCTCTTTGCCTGAAGCCCCCGTCGACGTGCGCGACTTGCTGATCGAAAGCGAGGCGAGAGAGAGGAACGAGCTGCTGCGACGATATCTTGGCGTCACGCCCTGTGAGGTCGAAGCCGAGGAGGAAGACGAGCTGGGGTCAACGATGGTTGGGTGGCCGCCGCCGGTGGTGGTGCCGGCCGTTGGCGTGCCGAGGACGAAAGACGAGGCAGCGGTGCGCGACGACGAGGCTGAGGACGAGAGGACAAAGTCGGGAGTCGGAGGAACACAGACAGGGCTTCTGGCAGGGTCAGACATGATTCGAAGATGGCGGCGAGGAGAAGAGGCTTGGGAGTGCAGGGAAGCTGGTCGGGGGGCGGGAAGGCAAGCCTGGCGGAGGAGGGCCAGCTGATGAGATTGCGCGGCGAGATTGCGATCGTCTTCCCTTGTCTAAGCGGAACGTTTTTGAATCGCTGCTGGAATTCAGCTGCCCGAAAGAAGCAATCGAGCAAGCGCGTGCGGCCGACCCTCTCGACGCGTCCGTCGTGAGCCGACGACGACGAGCTTGCCGGTCCTTCCTTGCCACCTTTCTTCTTCATCTGCCGTCCGCAGGCTATATTTTCCGGCTCTCCTTGGCTGTACCTGTCCTCTCTTGCTATCTCCGTTCCCCCTTGCCCATCCGGCCGACGTCGCCCACGATGCATATCAAGACGCTCACGATCCAGGGTTTCAAGTCCTACCGCGACTCAACGCCGCTCGATCCCTTCTCGCCCGGCCACAACGTCGTCGTCGGCCGCAACGGCTCGGGGAAGTCGAACTTCTTCTCGGCGATCCGGTTCGTCCTCTCGGATGCATACACGTCGATGTCGCGCGAGGACCGGCAGGCATTGCTGCACGAGGGGACGAGCACGGCGACGACGCTGAGCGCGTTCGTCGAGGTCGTCTTTGCCAACGACGACGGCCGCTTCCCGACCGGCAAGGACGAGGTTGTGCTCCGCCGGACAATCGGTCTCAAGAAGGACGAGTACAGCGTCGACCGCAAGAGCTCGAGCAAGGCTGAGGTCATGAACCTTCTCGAGAGTGCCGGCTTCTCGCGCTCCAACCCGTATTACATCGTCCCCCAAGGCCGGGTGCGTCTTCCCTGCGCCTCTCTCCTCTGCAAGCTCCACCAATGCCGCGGACTGATGCATATCCCCGCTCCTGCACCTTAAGATCACTTTCCTGACCAATGCCAAAGACAAGGAGCGCCTCGATCTGCTAAAGGAGGTCGCCGGCACGACGCTGTACGACGAGAAGAAGGCCGAGTCGCTCAAGACGCTCGACGCGGCGGGTGCGTCGTCTGCTCGCGGCGCCTGCCTCTTGGTGCCCTCACTCACTCCCGCCCCCCCGCTATCGCTTCCTTATCCGCGAATGCTCAGAGATCCGCCGGTCAAAGATGACGTCGACGCTCGAAAACGTCGACGGCCGGCTGCGCGACCTTGAAGAGGAGATGACGGAACTGCGCGAGTTTCAGGAAAAGGAGCGCGAGCGCAAGGCCCTCGAGTACGCTATGTACGAGGGCGAGCTCGAGGAAATCACAGGGACGCTCGGCGACGTATGTCCGCTTCTCTGCCATGTCTGGCGCTCGTGCGCTCGATATTGCGCACGGCTGTCTTCTGACGCATGTGTTCCTCGCCCCCTTTTCAACCAGATGGAGGCCGAGCGCAACCAGACGATGAACACGTCCAATCAGCGGCGCAAGGAGTTTGTCGCGCGCGAGAAGCACATCACCGTGCGTACTATCCTCGGCCGCCATTCTTACACGACCCTCGGCGCCGCGTGATTACTGACCCCCCTGTCGCGCCCCCTCGTCGACCACCCGTCCGCTCACTAGGAGCTTGAGACGGCCCTGACGGAGCATCGTCAGCAGCTCGATCTACTCGCTGTGTCGACGAGCTCCTCCCAGGAGGAGATGCACGACCTGATCCGGTCGCTGACCGAGCTCGAGTGCCTCGTCGCCGACCTGTCGTCGTCTTCCGAGTCGACAGCCGAGCGGCGACTCACGCTCGAGGGCGAGGTTGAGGCACTCGAGACGCGCATCAGTGATGTCCGCAAGGAGCTTGAGGACGAGGTCCAGCCTGCGTGGCGCGACGCGGTCGGAGAGGAGCGGGCAATTCGGCAGGAGCTCGACGCCGAGACGGCGCGGGTCGACGCTCTGTACGCCAAGCAGGCCCGGCACGCTCAGTTCACGACGCGCCAGACCCGCGACGCCTTCCTCGAGGCTCAGGTTGGGACGCTCGATGGGCTCGCGACCGAGGCGGGCAACAAATCCGAGGCGCTCGGCGCGCGCGCGGACGAGGCGCACACGCGGCTGGCGGACGTCCAGCAGGAGCGGCGGACGCTCAGGGCAAAGGTCGAGGAGATGCAGCAAGAGGAGCGGGCAGTCGCAGAGGAGCTGCGCGCCGTCAAGGAGAAGGAGGCCCGCGTCGGCGATGAGCGCAAGGAGCTGTGGCGCGAGGACGCAAAGGTCGAGAGTACCGCGCACCACGCGCGCGAGGAGCTCAAGGCGGCCGAGCGGCACCTGGCAACTATGATGGACCGGGTTCGTCCTTCTCCCTTCTTGTCGCTCCTCCCCTGTTTTGCTCTGGCGCTGACTTCCCTTTCTTTCGCGCCTGGCTGATCCTCAGGATACGTCGTCCGGCCTCAAGGCTCTAGACCGCATCGTCGACCGGCTCGGCCTCGACGGCGTCTACGGTCCGCTGTACAAGCTCTTTACCGTATCGGAAAAGTATTCGCTTGCGGTTGAAGAAACGGCTGGAACGTCACTGTTCCACGTTGTTGTCGACACCGACGCGACGGCCTCGCGCTTGGTCGAAGTCATGAACGCCGAGCGCCTCGGACGGCTCACCTTCATCCCGCTCAATCGCGTGCGCGTCACGCCGCACGCGTACCCGCAGACGGACGAGGTGACGCCGCTCATCCACAAGCTGCAATTTGATCCGGCTCACGGCCCCGCGTTCGAGCAGGTGCGTTCCTGTTCTCTCTGTGCTGACCACCCACCCTCGCGAAGCCCACATTGATCGATGCTCTTGATCTCTGCGAGCAGGTCTTCGGCTCGACCATTGTCGCGGCCGACCTGCACGTCGCGACCGGATACCGCCGCTCGCACGGTCTCAACGCCATCACGCTCGACGGTGACCGGGCCGATCGCAAGGGTTCGCTGACGGGAGGCTACCACGACCTGCGCCGGTCACGACTCGAAGGAATCAAGGCCGAGAAGACGTGGCGGACCAAGTATGAGGGCGACGCGGCCCGACTTGAGGAGGTCAAGCGGTCCATCGCACGGGTCGACCAGGAGCTGACGCGGACAATCGGCCAGGCGCAGGTGCTCGAGGGCCGGCGCAAGCAGGCACGGGTGCGGCGCGAGAACCTGTTGGCCGAGCTCGGCGAGGCGCAGGTCGAGGAGGACCGGTTGAGGGCGTCGCTTGAGCGCCTCGAAAAGGAGAAGGAGGAGGCAGAAGGCGAGGCGGCGACGCTTCACGTCAAGATTGACGCGCTGCGCGAGGAGATGAAGACCGACATGGAGGCCGCGCTCAGCGACGAGGAGGAACAGACGCTGCGCGACCTCGCCAAGGAGGTCGAACGACTCAAGGCGGAGTTGGCAGAGAAGACGAAGCAGAGGTCCGAGGTGCGTCTGCTTGAAGTCGTGTCGTCTCTCCGCCAGACCTCTCGCGTCCAATCCCTGACACGCTGTACGCCGCCTGCCTCGCATTGCCACAGCTCACGGAGCGCAAGGACGCGCTCGAGATTGAGCTCTTCGAGAGCTTGATCCGCAAACGGGACGGCTTGCGTGCGCAGATCGAGTCACTCAACGCCCCAGTCAGCGGCGCGACGCAGTCGACGGACGACATTGAGGCTCGCCGGCGTGAAGTCACGTCACTACAGAAGGCTGTCGACGACCTCAAGCAGCAGATCAAGGGTGTGTCACGCTTGGTCCCGCCTGGATCACCCGCGTTGGTCTCAAAATTGACCCGCCCCCCCCCCCCTCCCTTGTTGCGATGGCAGCCAACGAGGAACAGAAGGACGAGCTTGAGACCGAGATCCAGACGACGAACGACGAGCTCGAGCGCATCAAGACGGAGCAGCAGGAGGATGGCCGGGGGATCGCCAAGTCGCAGAAGATTGTCGAGCGCTACATCTCAAAGAGGCAGACGCTTCTCGACCGCAAGGAGGAGTGCACCAAGCTCATCCGCGATCTCGGCGTCCTGCCCGAAGACGCGTTCGAGAAGTACAAGGATCTTGAATCGAGCAGGGTGCATCTTCCCTTCCTCTTCCTTCTGAGTCACAGCGACTTTGGTCTGCCGGCGCTGACAACTTACTCCCATGGCGCGTGCAACAGCTCCTCAAGAAGCTGCACAAGGTCAAGACGGCGCTCGGCAAGTTTTCGCACGTCAACAAGAAGGCCCTTCATATGTACGAAAAGTATTCGGCCCAGCGCGACGACATTTACGCCCGCTTTGCCGAGATGGAGAAGTCGTCCGAGTCGATCCAGGAGCTCATCCGCAACCTCGACAAGAAGAAGGACGCCGCGATCGAGAACACGTTCCGCGAGGTGTCGAAGCACTTTGAGCAGATCTTCGAGAAGCTCGTCCCGGCCGGCCGCGGTCGGCTCGTCATGAACAAGCGCGCCGAAAACGCTGTGCGTTGCCTGCAATTTCTTGACATTTTGTCCGATTGCATCCCACGCTGACTTTCTTCCATCGTGCCCGTGACGACAGGACGTGGACGAGGAGGAGGACGAGCGGTCGACGATCGACAGCTACACGGGCGTCTCGATCAAGGTCCGTTTCATTGGCCGCGCTCGACTGCGGGACAAAACCGCTGACATCTGTCTTCATTCGCCCATCGCCAGGTCTCCTTCAACTCGAAGAGCGACGAGGGCCTCCGCATCCAGCAGCTGTCTGGCGGGCAGAAGGCGCTCGTTGCGCTCGCGCTCGTCTTCAGCATTCAGCGCTGCGACCCGGCGCCGTTCTATCTCTTTGACGAGATCGACGCCAACCTTGACGCTCAGTACCGAACCGCCGTCGCGAGTGCGTTTCTCTCCTCGACTTGCCACTTCGACGCTCTTTCGTGTGGTCCGCCCGCTGACGCAACCACACCTCTCTCCGGCTCTCCCAGACCTCATCCACGAGCTCGCCGAGGACGCCCAGTTTGTCTGCACGACGTTCCGTCCCGAAATGATCGCGACGGCCGACAAGTGCTACGGTGTTTTCTTCAGCAACGAGAAGGTCTCGAGCATCCGCAGCATCTCGAAGGACAACGCGATGCAGTTCGTCGACTACACGCTTCAGGAGGGCGCATGATCGCTTCTTCTTCCCACTTGCGCCTTCCCTCTTCCACCGTCCTTGGGATCATCTTTCTTTGCTCGTTCCGCCTGCTTGTAACACTCGACCTCCTGCAGTCCTCACCCTCTTCCATCGCAACACCTCCTTTGCCCCCTCTGTAGCTGTAAACTCTCAGCCGCGATCCACTTTGGTCGCAGACGATCATGGACGTATCGACAACGACTCAAAGTCTCGCACCAGCTCCCCGACGGTTTGTCCCGCGCCGGTCGGCCCTCTTCCCTCCGCGCTGAAAGCCTCAATCTTTGTCGTGAGCAGCGCGTTCAGCGGGGCAGCACCCTGGCCGTCTGCCGCGAGCGCGACAAGGTGACCGTTGATGAAATCGACCTCGGTCGGCCGGCCCGCATCAACGTCTTGCAGCATGGAGCTCCGGTTGCTCGCCGTCTTACGGGCGACGTCGAGAACGGCCTCCTTGAGTGCCGACGCCGAGAAGGCGGACGGCGGGAGGAGCGGCTGGCCCTGCGCATCGGTGAGGCGGAGGAGGACAGATGACGTCTCGGCAACGAGCAAGTTCAGTAGAGTGTTCAACTCCGGCTGCACCAGCGTGCCATTGGGGATCCGAAAGAGCGCCGTCAGCGGGTTGATGGCGGCGTTGACGGCAAGCTTGAGAAACTGTTTCTCCTGCAGGGCGCGCAAGGGCACGAACGTTGGCTCGACGAGCGACCCGGGCGCGCGCGCGAGCGACTTCAGCGCTGCAACCGTCGACGGCAGCGAGGCTGGAGGCCTCTGATCTGCCAACAGGAGGGGCGCAAAATCCCACGCCCCTCGACCTTCGATCTGGACTTCGTACGGCCCGAGCGATCGCGCGCCGACGCTCGTGATGCCCTGGACGAGCGCCGGCCGTTCGCGTGTGTCGGGCCAGAGGTCGCGTACGAGCTGCTCGTGGACGCCCATGCCGTTGTGCAAAAGGACGACGGTGGACTCTCTGTCAAGTCGGTACGAAAGCTGCCGCAGCGCAGGCAGGATCGCAGGGCACTTGAGCGTTGTCAAAAGCGTCGTGATGCGCTCGAGCGAGGACGAGTCTGCTGCCTCGGCCTCTGCGCGGCAAGGGGGCAGTTGCTGAGATGGGCCTGAACGACGGGTCGCGTCGCTAAGCTTCAATGTCGAACCCGCGCGGTGATACGCGTCAACCGAGCTCTGGGACTTGAGGAGCAGCGTCAGACTGCGCGACGAGGCCGTGCGGGCCGTCAGCAGTTGGTGGGCGACGAGCGTGCCGATGGCGCCCACGCCTCTGGAGGAGAAGCGCGACGAAGAGGGTCAGCGCATGAGCCGCCGGCAGACGGCTAGAATCAGAAACAGAGCTGACAGGACGTGGATCCTGGACATGGCGAAAAGGGCGCCAGATTGAAGGGCTGGTCGGACAAGCGAAACAGAGTCAAGCTGGCCAGCAGCCAGCAGCAGCTCCGGTTTGCCGGCGGGCGGCAGCTGCGACAAGACTCCGCGGGCGTGAGCTGCCCGACGCGATCTCGTCAGCAGTGAGTCAGATTTGGGGACAAGCAGTCAGATCCCACTCATAAACGCACTTACGGCGAGATGAGCTACGCTGGGAGCTGGATCGATGTTGGTGGGAGGAGCAGGACCATCATGGTTGGGACGTCGTCGTCGCCCAGGCAGTGCCCGGGCCTCCTACTACTGGAGCCGACGCGGCTCTCGCACGTCCCGCCCCATACCGTCCATCGCCCTCCTCCTCCTCCTACCCTTCTGCCGCCCCTCGTTTCGGGTATACGAGAATCAGCATGGCCTCCAATGATGCGCCCGACGCCTCGTTCAGTACGATCCTGGCGGACCTCAGCACCTGCTCGTCCGACGACTATGGCGCCGAGCTCCTCCTGCCCTCAAGCAACGACCCCGAAGCCGGCGAGGACGTCGATCAGCTGAACCGCAAGCTCGAGGCGTTCTATCTCCAAGGCGACATCGAGGCTAAACAGAACAAGCCCTTCGACCTGCCCGAAGAGCTGTGAGTCTACCCTCTGCTCGTCTCTGAAGGAGCAAGGGCTGGCGAGCCAGCATTCCCCACGAGGCCTGGGGCTGACCACCTTCCCCACCCCTCTTTCTCTGCTCGTGAGACCAGCTGGCGCAAGATGTGAGTCCCTCACCTGTCTCTCTGCGCCTGGGCTAGAAGGTCTGACCCTGACCCTTCCTTTCGCACTCTTCAGCTTCGTCCATGCCTCACCCGGACGCATCCACGATGTCGCCCTCACTAACAACATCGAGGAGCAGGTCTGTCCCTCCCCCCCCCCCTACGCCTACGCGTGCCCCCGCACGCGTCGCCGACTGACCCCGCCGCGCGCGACGGCCGGCCCTCCAGGAGGGCTCTCTTTGCGGCCTCGGCTTCTGGCGCATCTCTTTTGTCTCGCAGTGGACGCGCTACCAGCTCTGCCTAGTCTCCAAGCGTTTCAACGTTCGTCCCCTGTCCCGAACTCAAGGAATTACGTGACCCTTGGCGCCGCGCGAGGCTCACCTCGGCCGACCCCAATGCCTTCCGCTTACAGATGATCTGCACGCCTCTGCTCTACCGTGACCTGAGGCTCACGACCGAGAACGCCATCATCAAGTTCGCGCGGACGCTCGCGCTGCCGTCGCTGCCGCCGGCGCTGCGTGCGGGAGACGGGCGCATCGTCTACCGGCCTGACTTGCGCCGCTGTCCGGTCCGCATGGACGTTGACCTGGCGCCGTACCTGAATCTCAAGGACGAGGAGGGAAATCCGATTATGGAACTTGACGATGAGGGCGAGGAGCGCCAGGTCGACTACACGTCCGAGGAGTCGGTCGGCCATCCGATCCGCGTGCTCGCACACCTCATTCTCCACCTGCCAAACCTGCGGTGCGTTTTGTCTCTTGGTGACTGCGATGGGTTGCGCGCCTCCGTGTTCCCCGGCACATCTTCTTGGCCGAAGCTGACGGCAACCTACACGGCGCAGGCTCTTTCTGTGGGACAGCACAGAAAACCTGCACACCCTTCCGCCCATCATTTTGACTGCGCTCGCCCGTGCACGCTGCGCCAGCAGCCTCGTCGACCTCGACTGGTTTCCGGTGTCCAAGTTCAATGTCGTCGCCTTCTTTGAGCTCATGAACGCGGCAACCAACCTACAGCACCTCGAGATCGGCGAGATGTGCAGGCTCTTCCCCTGCCGGTCCCGCACTCGCCTTCGCTGACGCCTTGCCCTCCTCGCGCGCGCTTTCTCAGGCATGAGGAGTTTTGGCTTGCGCGGCATCCGCAGGTCAAGCTTCCGCACCTGCACACGCTGGCGATCTCTGGGTGGGTCACCTTTGGAAGGTCATCTGATCGGAAGGGAGCTGAGCTGACAGCGCCCTCGGTCACACTTAGCGACGGCGCTTCGACTTGTGCGGTCTTCGCCCAGGCCGAATTGCCGGCGCTTCGACGTCTGACGCTCTACTCAAGTCTGGGTCAGGTTGCGCTCTGTGAGTCTGTCTCAGCGTCTTGCCTCTTCTATCCTGCGCGCTCGACTACTCGCTGACCCATTGTCCGCTCCTGGTCAGCCACGATTCAACTGCTCTGTCACTCGCACGGAAAGAACCTTGACGTCCTCGCGCTCTGGAGCCCGGGTGGTCGCCTCGTCGTCTCGCAAGAGGCGTTCGACGACCTCATCACGCAGGTGCTCCTCTTCTGCTCTAGCCTCAGGTTTGTCTTCCTCCTTGGCTCCTAATCCGCCCCTTCCCACAAGCTTACGCCCCCCTTATCCTCCCTGCGCTGACGCATTCGTCGGTATGCTCCACAGGGTCCTCGAGCTAGACATGTTCGCGCCACATCCGCTTCCAGTCACCACCACGCCGCACGCGAGCATCCAGCGCATCTCGCTCGGGCTTGAGTGTCATCCCCTCAAGGAGCGCGAGGACTCGGAACACCCGTTCGTTGACGTGTCACCCATGAGCGAGCTCGTGCTGTCGATCACGCGCCGGGCATTTCCCAAGCTTGAGAGCGTCTACCTGCTCAGCGCCGACATGTCGGCCATGTTCAGTGGCGCCAAGGCCGTCTGGGGCGACATGCCGGCGTGGTGCCGGCACGGACGCAGGGAAAAGTTCACTCTGCGCGACGGCTGGGGCGACGCCATCAAGGAGGAGGAGTGGTGGTGGCTCGATAATTCCGTCACCAGCCAGCCCGTTCGGAGCCCTCCCCTTGACAGCCCCGCCCGAACCGCCGCCCTATCGTAACCGACCCTTTCTGTCTTTCTGACCTTCCTTCATCGTGATGCCATCCTCGCTCAATGTCCCACGTCCCTCACACCTATCTATGCCATGTACTCGCATGCATGCAATCTATCACTTTCTGGGGAAGGAGCGCATCACACGCCGCCTCGCGCGGGCGGGTCAGGGTCGACGCCTTTCTCGGCGATGTGGGCGATCATGTCCCCTCGGCCGGCGGGGACGTCCATGCCCTTCTGAACGGTCTCGCGGGCCCAGATGCGGTCAACCCAAGCCTTGACGGCGGGCGGGTGCTCCGAGTGAGGCACGCCGGCGAATGGCGACCAGAAGACCCACCTGGCGCACGGACGGGGACAATTGTATCTTGTCAGCCTGGACAGCGTCGCTCGTGAGAGGTTGGCGAGATGGAATTCGACGCACGGGAAGGCGTTCATGTCGGCGACGGAGAAGCGGCCGCGACCATCGCCGACGAGATAGTCGCGATCGGCCAGGCGCATGGCGAGCACGTCGTACAGCCGGCGCGTCTCGTCTTGGTATCGCTTGATCGCGTAGCCGATCTTCTCCGGGGCGTATCGATAAAAGTGCGCCGCTTGGCCCTGCATCGGACCGACTCCTCCATGCACAAATGCGAGCCACTGCAGAACCTCAGATCGATAGTCGTCCCCGTTGGCCTCGTCGCCGGCGAACGCGAACTTATGCTCGGGATCGTAGTGCTTCTCGAGGTAGACTGGCGAAAGGACGACGCGGGGCTGCGTCAGCTACAGGCCTTCCCTAGACAAGCGCAGCGATGCAAGCTCACGGAGCATCGCGGCCGTCTCCATCACCTTGAAGTCCCGGCGGTTGGGATCAACGAACGCAGGGATTCGCCCATTCAGATTGATAGACAAGAACGAGTCCGACTTTTGCTCGCTCTTCATGAGGTCGATGGCGTGGACGTTGTACTTGAAGCCCGGGTAAGCGGCTTTGAGCTCCTCGAGGAAGACCGAGATCTGAGAGATCGAGATTGTCAGCAGGAGAGTGGCTCTTCTGTAGCAAAGTTGTGGAGACCTCGAGCACACCTTGTGACCGTTCGGTGTGGCAGCGGCTGCGAGGGACGCCACGCACGCAAAGGGACGCGCTTGTCAGCTCTACCGCGAGCAGCCAACCAGGGCACGGGCAAGGCAACGGAGACGTACTGTAGAAGTCGATGGGCTTCATCGACGAGATCTCGACTTGGGTGGGAGCGGAGGACATGTTGTTACGAAGGCCGATTCTGCTGGTGCTGCAGGAATGGAGGGTGAATCGAGGAGCAGTCAGCGCGCCGAGCGTCGAGGGATCGCTGAAGCTACCGCAGCAGTGGACGGACTTGGGGTATCGGACGACGGCTCGAAGCATGCAGTAAAGAATGAGAGGCAAGAAGGATCTGACCAGATGACCAAGCCCTTTTGAGGGGGGGTCAGTCGGGCATCGGTGTTCATCGTGATCTGCTGCCTCAGCTGGAGCGCTCGGTCACAGTTGAGAGCTCGGTCTCACTGTCGGCCGAGGGAGATGACGCGGTGTAGCGCATATCTTGATTATCTTTTGGCGTTCGACTTTGCGCCGATCCGATCCCGCGGTCGAGCTGCAAACTTGCATCGGCACTTCCTCTGGATGCCTCAGCCCGCTGAGGCCGCCACCGCCTGCGACCCCGTGCGGCAAGTTGCCCGCCCTTGACCCCAACCCTTCTCTCGCCCCGTAGCGGACATGATATTGCTCCAGACCAGGCTGCTCGGCGGCCCCCTGTGGACATGTGGACTTCGCGGCGTCGCCACGTCGCGCCCTCCGTCCCAGCAGGCGACAGCAGAGTTCGTGTACCGGTCCCCGCACCCGGCTCGCCCGTCGCTGCCGCGCACGTCACTGTACGCTCATCTGTTTCCGCACAACAGCCAGCTAGACGACGCGCTCCCTGTCTTTGTCGACGCCTCGACGGGCTCCAACTTGACGAGAGTCGACCTCAAGCAGTCGGCTGGACGGCTTGCCGGCGGGCTGAAGCGTCGCATTGAGGCAGCAGCTGAAGCTCATCCGCACGGCAGCCGACCAACTGTCGGTATCTTCATGGGCAACAGCATTGAATGGCCGATAGCCTTCCTCGGGGCGCAGAAGGGCGGCTTCAAGACGGCCCTGTTCGCCTCGGCTCTGTGCGTGACCGCAGTTCGCCTCAAAGACGCGAACGTCAGCTGCTGCTGCCGCCTAGAACTGACCTGACCCCTCCTCGACGCTCGCTGCACGCACGATCAGGACACCGGCAGATCTCGCCCATCAGCTCGACCTGTCGTCCCCACGACTCACCATCACTTCTTCTGCTCTCCTCCCAACGCTCCTTTCGGCCTTTTCGCTCCAGAACAACCCCCCATCGGCAGCCGAGGCTGCAGCGCGGACGATCGTCGTAGCCGGGGAAGGCGAGGCGGCCGCCGCTGGTCACGTGAGCTGGTCGGACGTCCTGGCCGAGAAGGACGAGAACGCCAGCGAGCCGACATGGCATCAAGGCGACGAGCACGAGACGTCCGTCATCTGCTTCTCGAGCGGGACCGAGGGCCTTTCCAAGGGTGTCGAGTGAGTTCGCCGGCACCCGCGGCTCCCCATGCGCGACCTCCGCACTGCAGCGAACTAACGACGAGCTGGCCCCCTCCCCCCCTTCCCCTTTGGATTGCAGGACGACGCACCACAATCTGACATCGTTGATGGAAATGATGCGCCCGCCTGTATTTCCCGCGCTGAGCAGTTGTGATGCGATGCTCGGGGTTCTGGTGCGCCCGGCTCCCTCTTCCTCCCACTGGACGCGTCCTCGCGCTGAGGCCCTTCTTCTTTCCTTGCAGCCCTTCTCCCACATCTATGGGCTTTTCAAGCGTGTGTGACTGTGACATCTCGCGTGCTGAAGGCGCAGCGCAGACCCAGGCTGACCTAGCCCCCTCCCGTTGACTCTCAGTCATACTTCTGCCTCTACAGCACGGCTTCTCAGTAGTCATTGTGCCCGTTCGTCTCGTTCTGGCGTCAAATCTGGCAACCAGGAGCCCTGAACTGATGGTCTCTGTCTCTGCATGACGAGCAGAAGATCGACCTGCGCACCATTTGCCAGGCGGTCGAGACGCACAAGATCTCCTGCGCCATCCTGGTCCCCCCGATCCTGGTCAGTCGGTGGCCTTACCCTGTTCGGGCCGCTTCAGCGCTTGCGCTGACGCATACCCCCCCCCTTCTTTTCAGATCCATTTTGCCCAGTCCAAAGTCCTCGACCGATACGACCTAAGTTCGCTCCGGTGGCTCCTGTCGGGTGCAGCGTGAGGACTCCCGTGTCTGTCGTTACCTCCTGGCCTGCACGGCATCTGATATCCGCCGCGTCCCACCCCTCTGCCAGCCCGCTCGGCAAGGAGCTTGTCGCCGCCGTCGAGGCGCGCTTCAAGGCCCAAGATCTGAGGCTGCTCCAAGGGTGCGCCGCGTTGCAGTCCTCCTCCCGACCGCGCAGGAGCTGACCCTCAACCCCACCTTTCCAGGTTCGGCCTCACCGAGACGTCGCCCGTCACGCACATCCTGCAGCTGTCCGACTCGCGCACGCATCCGGGGTCGATTGGCCGCCTGATCCCCAACGTTGAGGCGCGGATATTAGACGAAGAAGGAACGGACGCCGTCCCGGCCGAGCAAGGGGCGTGGCCAGAGGGCGAGATGTGGGTTCGCGGGCCGAATGTCATGAAGTGAGTGCCACCGTCTCCTCGCATTCGCTCCTCAGACGCTGACGCAGCTCTTTTCCTCCGCAGGGGCTACCTAAACAACCCTGCCTCGACTGTCGCGACTTTTGCATCGGCCACGGACGGAGGGAAAGCCTGGCTCAAGACGGGCGATATCGCGACGATCGACCCCGAGGGCTACTTCTACATCATCGACCGCCGCAAGGAGCTCATCAAGTACAACGGGTGCGTTGTCGCTCGATGTTTCACACACGGCCGACAGGGATCGCTTGCTGATTCTGCCGATTCATTCTCGAGCAGTTACCAGGTCGCTCCTGCTGAGCTCGAGGCGCTGCTTCTGACGCACCCGCTGGTCGCCGACGTCGGTGTCATTGGCTTCATCAGCGAGGAGGAGAAGGTCGAGGTCCCTCGGTGCGTTTGCCCGTCAACTTTCCATGAATCAGAGGTCCTGCGGTTGACCCCCGTTGCTGCTCGCCTTCTTGCGACGCAGCGCTTACGTCGTCCCGAAACCGGACGCAATCGCACCTGGGGGCGAACAGCAGTTCGCAGAGGAGGTTGCCAAGTGGGTGGGGCAGAGGGTACGTGTCATTGGCTCTTCTACTTCGAGTCCAGCTGCTGTATCTTCTGACCGCCCCTGGTCGCTCGTCGGCAGGTTGCGCCACACAAGTACCTCCGAGGAGGCGTCCACCTGATCGACCAGATCCCCAAATCGTACGTTCCCGTCCCTGCTCTTGAAGTGTCTGTTACGACGTCTCCGTCGCTAACCTCCATCACCCCCGCGCCTCCCCTCTAAGCGCTTCCGGCAAGATCTTGCGCAGGAGGCTCCGAGACGCGGCCACGGACGAGGGCACTCGTCATTGAAGTCGGCGCGTTGGTGGCTAGACGACGACCGCTCTGCCCCCACCCCTCCCCTCTCCCACAAGGCCTGCTCATCCCACGCCCTGGGATGAGCGACCGTCGACCATCTAGCGCGAGTCGCTGCACGAGCCAGCTGGGAGATCCCTCCCTCTCTTGTCGCTGCCCCCCTCTGACTGCCCTTTTCTCCCAGTGTAAACTTATTCGCCGCATTTCAACGCTACAAAACGCAAGAAAATCTTTGTTGTAATGCGCTGGACGCGGTGAAGATGTATGGATCTCTTCGAGAACGGCAGAATGACAGACAGGCAATGAAAGTTGGTGTTTTAGCTATGATCAGAGAGTGAAGATCAGGCGATTCGATGCAAGGAGTGTGGTGGCTAGTAGAGCATGCGTAGGTGTATGTGAGTATCATGAGGAGACCAAGGTATCGAAAATCTATGTGTGCCGGAGTGGCTCGCGCGCGAGCTCGATCTCGGACGTTCCAGGGCCCGACGAGTGGCGGCCCCAGGCACTGAGGTCGGCGGTCTGGCGAGGACGAGAACAGAGAGACAGCAAGCTCAGCGTCGTCGATCCATAGCGTGGAAGATGAGAGTCGAGGGCTGCGTACCTTTTGAGGGGTGGGCGCTCGGTCCGCCTTGGAGCGGTAGATGACGGTCGCGGGCTGCAGCAGCGACGGACGGCAAGAGAGGATTCAGTATAGTAGCGACTCCAAGCAAGACAGACCAGAGACGAGTTGTTGGCGCACCTGGACGTGGTCAAAGTGATTTGGCGCCTCGTCATAGTTGGTGTGCGTCATTCGCTCGACCGCGATCCCGCCCTTGGAGTGGAGCTCGTGCCGACCAGAAATGGCGTCGAACCCGGACCGGGCGCCGCTCGTCCTCGAGCGTGATCCGCTGTGGCTGAGGTCATCTGCGTCGCTGTGACGTCGATTGAGCGCCTGGATGGAAGACGATGAGCATGGAGAAGTATGGTCAATGAACGCCCTGCCTGCGGGTAAGGGAGTGCTGATTCGCGCACCATGAGCATCGAAATGCTGTAAATGCGGCCAAGGACCATCGCTATGGCGATGGAGGTGTTGGTGTTGGGCAGCAAATTGTATAGGATCAATGCGGCCTGAAGAGGGTGGGCGCAAGGACAAAGTCAGTGCCAGACGCGCCGTCCATCAGGAGATCAATCCTACGCACGATTGCGAGAGCGGCGGTGACGGAGCCCGTCTCAACCGACTGAAGCATGAGCCGGCGGATGAGGTGGTTGGTATCGTCGAAGGCAGACTTGACCTTGCGCAGATGGTAGATGGAAAGAGCGGCTGGATGAGAAGGCCGGTCAGCCCTGGCGGCGTAGCCGCCGGTCCCTCGCGCATGGAAAGACGCACCTATGAGCACGTCGGCACCAGCCTTGAACGACAGCCAGATCGTGACGTAGGTGACAAGCGTCGCCCTCGTCTCCAGCGTGACGGTGATGGCTCCCTGAGCTGTCATGAAGGCGCCGATGAGCGAGCCGAGGATGGGGACGGCGAGGACAGGGGCGAGGAACCAGTTGCGAGAGAAGCGTGCGACCCGCCAGGCCAGGTACGTCTGACAAATGGCCGCTCCGGTGCCGACGCCAAACAGGTAACCAGGCATCGGCCATGGCTGCGACAGCTGGTACGCGCTTTCGCCCCAGTGACTGATGGTATACTGCGCAGAGGAAAGGGGCGAGGTGGTCAGAATAAGCGCGGAACGCGGATATCAAGCGAGCTGAGAGAGTTGTTCACGCACCATCCAGCTGGCGGCCATGACGTCCAGCACCGTAAAGAGGTCAACCAGGAGCGCCGCGATGACGGCGGCCTTGTAGGCGTGGACGTCGTTCGGAAAGCGCTCGAAGTAGCGCCGTACCTGGTAGAGCTCGATCGCGAGCAAGGGGCAGTCTAAGTGATGCATAGGGGCGAGGACACGTCAGCCTTGCCCTTAGCCTGCTTCAGACGTCCCTGTAGAGATAAGGACACTGACTGATCCAGGAGGCGATCATGATACAGCCCTGAGCTAAGAGGTGGCAAGGAATGAAAGGCAACGGAGGCGAGAACTCAGCGCGACTGCCACAAGGCGGGCGAGGGCGCGGAAAGAAACGGACGCACCGAGCTCGAACATGTTGTCGAGTGATGGACGGTGCTCGGAAGGCGGTCAAAGATGGAGGTGGACAGAGGGGGTCTCGCTGGCTTGAAGAGGGGAGGGAAAGAGAGGGGAGAAGGAGGGATGGAAGAAAGGAAGCCGACCGCCCTGTAGCAAGTCCCCTTCTTGAGGCAAACCGGGACCCGACGGACGGCTGCCGCAGCCCTCCTGCCCTTTTCAGTCCAAGTCGACATCTGGCGCGTCGATGCGTGAAGTAGACTAGCGCCTGGAGTGCGAGTGCGACAGGGCGGGACCAGGCAGAGCAAGAGTGATCGTGCGCCATGGCGGCCGACGATGCCGCCCCCCTTTGACAACACCCTTTGACGTGCGCCGCCCGCGGGAAGCGAGAGCCGGGGGCGACCTGTGCGCCCATTACACCGACCTTGAGAGGCCCCGTAAGACCGAGCGATTGAAGAGCAGACAGGGATTTCGTTCTGCCGTCAGCGAGCAGGTGAGTGGTGCCCGTGCGAGCGCACGAAGGACGTGCATGGTTGACGAGGGCCGAGCGCCGTCCAGAGTGGGCCAGCTCCGGAAGGAGCGCCGGCCGTGAGCGTGTCACGACGCTGGCCGAAGCGAGCGTAAGAGAGCTACGTCGGGCTGACCGAGCCTCGCCGGCCGAAGCCCGCCGGACGAGTCGAGTCCTCTGCCGCCGACGGTCGACGCCGTCCTTGCACCCTTTGACTCGACACCAGTCTTCCTCTCTGCTCTAGAGCTTCAGACCCCTCTCCTGCTTCCTCGACCTCGGACTCGTCGTCGACCGATGTTGCGGCATGCCACAATCTGCGCGTCGCGCACGCCCACCGCCGCCGTCATCGGCCGTCGCCTGCTGTCATCGCCGTCAACCCCGTCACTTTCGTCGTCGCTGCCTCCCTTGAAGCTCGCCATCGTCGGCGCCGGCCCGTCAGGCCTCTACACGGCCTCACGGATCCTGGCTCAGCTGCCCGAGGATGACACGCAGTCCCAGGTGCACGTTTACGAGCGCTTGCCGGCGCCGCACGGGCTCGTGCGGTACGGCGTCGCGCCCGACCACCCCGAGGTCAAGGTGAGCTCGGTCTCGACCCCCTGCCGAGCTGCACACCGTGCTGCTCCCTTGCTCGTGGATCGAGAGAGCTGAGTGCCCTTACTCCTTCGCCTCTTTGCGCCGGCTCAGAACGTGCAGCACAAGTTTGACCTGCTCGCCAACGACCCCCGCTTCGCGTTCTTCGGCAACGTCGCCATCGGCTCCGCTCCTGCGCCGCCGCCCGCAGAGGATCCCTCGCCGGCCTACACATACCCTGCGGCGGTTCAGCTACCGCTAACCTCGCTCTTGCCGCACTACTCGCACCTCCTGCTCTCTTACGGCTCTTCGCTGTCGGCCCCGCTGCCGTCGACGCCCGGCTCGTCGTCATCGCCTAGGCCGCTTGCCAACGTCTACCCGGCGCTCGCTTTTGTGAGCTGGTACAACGGCCATCCGGCGTTTGCGCATCTCGAGCCCGATCTCAGCCAGGTCAAGCACGTGACCGTCGTCGGTCAGGGCAACGTTGCGCTCGACGTGGCGCGCATCTTGCTCAAGGACGTCGACGCGCTCGCTAAGACGGACCTGCCCGAGTCGGTCCTTCGCGTTCTGCGCGCGTCGGCCGTCGAGACGGTCGAGGTTGTTGGCCGGCGCGGTCCTGCGCAGGTCGCATTCACGACGAAGGAGTTCCGTGAGATGCTCGCCCTGCCTGGCGTCCGTTTTGAAGGTCCGTCGAAGGACGACCTGAAGGAGGCGCTGGCCGAGGTGGCGCGCGTCGGCGGGAGCGGGGAGCGCATGCGCAAACGCCTGCTGGGCCTGATGGAGAAGGGCTCGACCGCCGCTCCCGCACCGGCAGGGACGAAGCAGAAGACGTTCCGATTGTCATTCCTTCGGAGCCCCAGAGCTTTCCTCACCAAATCGCACCCGTACGCCGACGCCGCCCCCGTCTCGGGCGTCAAGTGGGCAGTCAACGCCCTGCTGCCCCCGCCGACACACGCTCCTGCGACCCCGGCATCTGCCGCCGGCGCGCCCAATACGCCCGAGGCGTCGGCCCCGGTGTCGACGGCGGTTGCGACTGGTGCCGAGGAGGAGTCGGCGACCGACATGGTTGTCGAGAGCGTCGGGTACCGCAGCGAGCCATTGCGGACGGACGAGGACGTTGCCTGGGCGAGCGGGTGGTTTGATGAGCGTCGAGGGCGAGTCCGCAACGTCGGCGGGCGCGTGGTCTCGGCTGATGGTGAGGTGGTGCGTCTCCCCCTGCTTGCCTTCCTCATCCCCCCCCCCCCCCCCCCCCCCACCTTCCCCCCCCCCCCCCCCCCGCCATCTTTCCCTATCTGCCCCAGGTCTGTCCCC
>MVAK01000122.1:0-55453 GCA_014825535.1 Cystofilobasidium bisporidii
GGGGGGGGGGGGGGGGGGGGGGGGGGGGGGGTGGGGGGGGGGGGGGGGGGGGGGGGGGGGGGGGGGGGGGGGGGGGGGGGGGGGGGGGGGGGGGGGGGGAAGGAGGAGGAGGTACAGGAGGGAAGGAGGAGGGGAAGGAGGAGGGGAAGAAGGCGGAGGAGGGAAGGAGGAGGGGAAGGAGGAGGAGGAGGAGGAGGAGGAGGAGGAGGAGGAGGGGGTAGTGGGAGGGAGAGGAGGAAGGGAAAGAGGAGGAGGAGGAAGGCAGTGAGAGGGGGAGGAGGAGGGAGAAGGGCGAGTTGGAGGAGAGAAGAGAGATGGAGAAAAGACCCTTACCGGAACCCACCTTCAGTCGTAAGACTGACGTACAGGCCCACTCAAGCGAGCAGGCCGCGGCGGTTCATCTGAGCAACCGAGAGGCCACCCAGAGGCCTTTGCGGGCGCGAAACAGAGGGAATACGGAACGACGGGCGAGGAGGAAGGGCAGGGGCGACAGGGATCGAGGGCTGGTACTTGAACGTCCTCGTCGTCTTGATCATGCGCTTGCGCCCGCCCGAAGAGGGCTCGCGAGGCTCGAGCGGACGGATGACGCCTGCGCGGACGAGGATCGACGTCGACGAGTCGAAGGCAGGCGGCACATGCGCGCCGACTGCCCCAGACGTGGTGGGGGAGGGAGAGGTCGACAGCGAGGGAGCGGGAGAGGGGGCTGGAGCGGAAGCGGGAGTAGGTTTGAAGGAAAGGGAAAGGGTGGGGACTATGGACTTGAAAGCGGGAGCAGGGGTGATAGGCGAGACGGAAGAGACAGAGGACTCGAAGACCGCTCGCACAGCGAGGACAGGCGACGAGCGAGGGGTGATGAGGGGCGAGGTCGAGGATGAGGTCGAAGTGGTGGAGGAGGAAGGCGCAGTCGACGAAGGGAGGACGGAGACGGAGGGGACGGCAGATGATACGGGAGAAGAGGCTTTTACCTTGAGGGACTGACCGTTGATCTCGTTAGCGCGCTGCTTGCATTGCTGGACGTCGAGAGAGAAGTCGCGTCGGCCGGTCGAGCGTCGAAGGAGCGGAGGCGAGTTGGCGGACGAGGGCGGCGGCGGGAGGGGCGACCGGACGCGACCGAGGATGCTGGCGATAAAGAGGTTAGCGAGCCGTTCGGCCTCGACCTTGCTCTCGACCGTGCGCGCCTCGTACTTGCCGATCGCTTGGGCGAGGTTGTTGTGGCCGCCGGAAGCGAAGTCGACTGAGAGGACCTTCTCGCCACCGCGCCAGACAGACGTCGTCGAGTCGGCGTGAATGGCAAAGACCCACTTACAGGCGGTGAAGTCCTCGACGGACATGGGAGTGGAAGGGGTGTTGATGGGGGCAGACATGGTTGTGTTTAGAGGTGAGGGTAGGGGTGGGTGTGGGTGGGTTTGGGGTGTTTTGGGGGGGGGGTTGTAGTGTGTGTGGGGTACGCGCGAGGTTCAGAACTCAAATGAGATGAGAGAGGGGAAGAAGGGCGCGCCGACCGGTCGAGAGGGGGCCGCCTTTATAGGATTGGGCGCGAAAGGTGGCGCGCACGGGTAGGACCTCGGATCGGCCAACCACCATCCCGTTGCGGTTCCCGCCTCTGTCCTATGCGATGCCCCCTCCCTCGAGTGTGCCGTCCTTCTCTGTTGTCAGCTCAGTTAGTCAGCCCGCGCACCCTGCAAGCAGCACTCTTGGGGCAGGATGCGCTCAGCAAGCGGGAGGATCGTTAGGGGGGAGGGTCCTGGCGCAGTGTCCGTCAGCCGTCGTGCCTGACGACCCTCGGGCCTCGCAAGGGCCAGTGCGCCAAAGTCAATCAAACGCGAACTTTTTCTCTGAGCCTGAGCGGGATCAGCGACGCGCGAAGCGTGAAGAGTCGAGGGTAAAGCGAGAGAGGACTGTTGTCCTCTAAGTACGACTCGACGAAGAAGACGGGAACTGACGAGGGAGGTCCCTCTCGCACGACGGCCGCCCACCGCCTCCCCCTTCCTTTCCGACCTCTACGTTCGGCGACTGCTCTTGTTCGCCATCGGCAACCGTTCCGCCTGCTTGTCCTCCAGCTTGGCTCGCAAGAGGCGTTCGCTGGTCCGACAGCGCTCTGACGCCGGTCAAAGGGCGACCTCTCGGCGGGGCGTACCGGATGGGGACGCGACGCGCAGCGGGTTCGAGCGAGAGCGGCGCCCACGCAGACCATCTCGGCCAGGGCGCGATGCTGTGGCCCACTGGTCGTCCCAGGACGGACCGGCGTTCGCGGACGTGCGCCGGCGGGGCGGGCGCAGGCGCAAGAGGGCCGGGCGCAATTGGGGAGGGTCCGCCGCCGCATCAGGGGACTGGACGATGACGTCCGACCCGTAGATCGACCGATGGAGGGCGCATAGGAGTCGACATGTGTAGCCGAGAAGTCGGTCGGAAGACAAGTGGCATTCGACCGGCGACGCACTCATGTGCGCGCACGCGCGGCCGAAGCGCTAGACGCACGCCGGGCACCCCACCGACGCTGACGACCCGCTGCTCGCAGAGTCACGACGTCGGGCGTGGCGGCGGTCGTGCGTCTCGACTGGGCCGCGGTCAGTACGGAAGACCAGACGCAGACGAAGCGCGAACGGACGTCAGGCCGGTCTGCTTCGACGTGGTCGTCCTTGACTTCGTCGCCGCGCAGATGGTTTGAGACTTCGGAGGCGGCTTGCGTGGGAGGCCGACATGGTGCGTCGTCCACTTTCCTTGCCTTTTGATCGACGTGACAGCTGGACAGAGGAGGGCAGCAAGACCGGAAGACGGCTACGCAGGGACGGCCGGGATGAAGGGAGGGCGTTATGGCCTCGGGAGGAAGGGCAGGAAGGAGGACAAGATGGGCCGCGGGCCGCCTGCGAAGGAGGATGCACCGAGCGAGAAAGGCACTGGTGCTGGAGGAGGGCCTGTTGGAAGACACGCGGAGCGCAAACCCGGAGCACGTCGACCAGCTCTGAACGAGGTCTGCGAGAAGATGGGTGACGTTGATATGGCCGAGACTGGAAGAGCTCGGGACGAGGATCTGGGGGACGCACCCGTGCACTCGGTGCCTGGCCCAAGAGACGGGGGAGCACCCCTGGTCTCGCCTTTTCGCTCCGCTCGAACTCACGCACCGCGAGGGCTGTCTCTTTTGTCGTCTGCCCTTTGCAGGCCGGCAGATGGCCGGCGAGAGACGAGGTTGACCCCTTCTAGCATGCGCCGCCGGGCGAGGAGGCTGGTCACGGAGCCGGCCGGTCGTCGAGCTCTCGCGGGCCTGGGCCAGGCACGGCTGGCTGTGGTACCCCACGAGCTGCCAACCTAAGGGGGTGGCGGACGGTCGGTCGGCGAAGGATAGTCTGGAGAAGGGTAGACGGAACATCAAGACGTTCGATGGATTGGCTCATGGAGGTGGCAGGTCGAGGTCGAGGTAACGGGCGGGAGGCGGGCCGCAAATCTCGTCGCAACGTCGTCCATTCGTCTCCCTCGATACGCTCGCCACGTACGATGGCGATTCGTCTCGCTTGCTGCACTCAAATCCGAAGCCTGGACAAAGGCGTACCTCTCTCGCGCGAAATGTCGCCTCGCGAGGCAAGCCGGAAACCAAAGGTGCATGGCGATCCGCCCCTCCGACCCTCCTTCCCTCCGGACCTCGACCCGCTCCTTAGAATCCCGGCCCCAGGTCAAGGGCGAGCGTGCTCGTCACCTTGCCAAAGCCGAACCGGTCCGATTTCCATTGGGGGAGCGGGATGCCGCGCGCGGCCGAGCAGTTGGGCGGGAGCTCGTCGGGATCGGCCATCGTCGCGTCCTGCGAGTCGGCCATGGGCTGAGTCCTGCACAGGCGCAAGACATGGATGGGTGTTAGCGCCAGGGCGCTCAAAGCCACGGTGGAAGGTTGAGGGACTGTGAGGAGGACGCACAATAGCAGCTGGCTCGAGCCCGACGCGTCGAGCTTGACCTTCTTGCGCGGCTTGTCGCCGGCGCCGCCAGCAGCGGCCGCAGCCTCCTTCTTGGCCGCTTCGAGCGCCTGGCGCAGGATCTCCTTGTTGCGCTCCTTCATGCGCCAGATAGCGTCCCCCCCGATCCCCGCCCCGAGCACCGCAGCCTTTTCGTCCGGTCCGCCTCCAGGCGTTCCAGGCGTCTGCAGGCCGCTCGCCGGCCGGCTCGCCTCGAGCTGCTCCTCGAGCTCGGCGATGCTCGACGCCAGCGCGTCCGCCGTGTCCCAGTCCTGCCGCTTGAGCGCCATATTGTACTCGCCCCGGCGGCGGTTAAGCGCAATCTGCTGCTCCTGGAATGGAGACCGCGCGAGACCCGACGCCTTCTTGCGCTTGAGATTGGCGGTGATGTCGGCCTGCAGAGAAGAGGAGAGTCAGCAGGAGGCAGCAAGAGCGAGCACGGGCGAAGAAGGCAGAGGTAGACGCACGTCCGTCAAGATCCGCTGCTTGATCGCAGTCCACTCGGAGCGCTTTTTGAGCAGCTGCGACTTGCGCGGGACCGGGACCTTGGCCTTGAAGCAGGCGCGCATCCAGCGTCCAAGCTCGTCCTGCATTCAACGCCGATACGCGAATACGAGTATGGGCGTGTCAGTCGACAGACTTGTCAAAGGCGAGGAAGGGCAGATGGGTCGCGGAATCAAGGCTCATCAAGAAGGAAGCAGCAGACTTTGACGGACCTCTTGAATGTCGCTTGACGAGATGACGTTCATCGGCTGGGCCTTCTCCATCTCGCCGTGCTTGAGCGTCAGCCGGCGGTCGTCCTTGACGTGCGGGAAATTGGAATCGATCAAGTATGGCTGGTGGCCACCCGAGACGCCTGCGAGTGTCCAAGCCAATACCAGTCGGAGGGTCAGCACCTTGAGGGAGGCGTGCGAGGGAAGGGGGGAGGAGAGACAAGAGCGACGGACCAATGACCTCGCACACGAGGTACCCGCCCTTCTTGGACTGGGATCCGGGCAGCGGCGGTGCCGCCACGCGCACGTACCCTCCCGTGACGTACTCCTCAAACCACGGGCTGCCGAGCATCGTCATGAGGTGGGCCCGGCGGATCGTCGCCCCTTGCACGTCGGCGAGCGAGATGTTTTCCGCCTCCTCGGCCTCCTTCTCGGCTCGCAGGCTCGACTCGATGTCCCGCCGCTGGTGCTCATCGTCGTCAGACGACTCGTCGCTCGACGACGCAGCCGACCGACTAGGCGAGACCGAACGTTTCTATGATGAAGAGGGTCGCGAGCGGACAGAGGAGCGGGTCAGCCAACCTGCCTCGCAGCGCCAACTACGACGCAAGCGGTCCGCGCACGCACCTTTGACTTGGAAGCCTTCTTCGACTTCTCCTCGCGCTTCTTGGACAGCTCCTCGAGCTTCTTCTTCTTGACGTTGGTCGTCCCGGTCGCTGTGTGCTTCCCTGAGCGGGTCCGATTGCGCGGGTTTGGGCGCAGCCGTGTCAGCTCGCGGGTCCCCCATCTCGGGCTCGAAGACAGCTCGAGGCAAGCCACACGAGGGCCCCAACGGCCGTCAGAAGAGACAAGAGAGAGCGAAGATGGAGAAGTACGCACTCTTCGCAGCGCCAGACACGTTGTCCGCTGCGGCAGGCGCGTTGCCTCGCTGGGTGGCGACCATCTGGTCGAGCAGGCCCTTCTCGACCTGCTTCTGCTTCTCGGCCTCGCGCTCGGCGAGGATGCCCTCGCGCTCGAGCTCGGGCAAAGAGTAGATGCTGTAGCACAGGGAGAGCAGGGAGAATGACCGACGTCAGGATCATGGCCTGGTTGCCTGTAAGAGGCCAGGACGACGACAGGCATGGAGGCAGGTTGCCACGGCCGGTAGGACCGCCGCCCGTCGCACGGAGACGCAAACAGCAGCTGCTGCTAGCCGATGAGGCAAAGTGGGCAGGTGATGAAAAATACGTACCGTTCCTTGTCCTCCTCGTCCCTGAACAAGCCCTCGAGCGGGTAGCTGTTGCCTCCACGGGCCGAGGCATGTCGAACGACGCCCTCGTCGTCCTCCTCGCTCTCGACCTCGGGCTCGCCCTCATCCGAGCCTGAGTCGTCGTCCGAGTCGGCCGCCCTGCGAGCGAGAAAGCCCGTTATCCAGCCAGAAGCAAGGTCGTCAGCTCTCAAGCTTTCACAGCTCACGCTGAAACTCGAGCCATCGCGGGCATCACCTGCGCTTCTCTGAGAGAGGCAGGGACCGCAGTCGAAGGGACGACAGGACAAGGGAGAGAGGGTTCGGACGCACGCCTTGCGCCGCTTGGACGACGACGACCGCTGCTTCTGGCCGGACCCGCTGGCTCGCTTGGAGGGCTCGCCTATCAGCCCTAGCAGCTCCGACTCGATGTCGATGTCTGACATGGTGTTGTGTGGGACGTTGGGGAAGGGGAGGAACGGGATGGGGGTGGGGGTACGGAGGCAGGCAGGGAGGACGGCGCGCCACAGTGAGATCGTCTTGCCTGTCGACCACGACATTCGTTGCCCTCGACACCCTGACCCTTCCTTCTCTCGACCAGCATGAGCGACATGGACGTCGACAAGCCAGCACACGTGCCGGGCCAGTACGTGCGTGTCTTTCTCGTCCTCTTGCCTGCTCTGTGTCGGATCGAGCGAGCTGGCTGACGACCTTCCTTCGGCTTGCTTTGCGCCCTCCTCGCCTGCCAGACCGAGCACACCAACCCACAAGGCCGCATGTAGTCCGTCCAGCTTTCCCACACCACTTGATACCTGTCAGACGAAATCGGGCTGACCTTGCCTCAAACTTTCTCTTACTGAAGCTGGTACGACACGATCAACAAGACATCGCATTGGGAGAAGCCGCCAGCGCTGCAGACGGCGTTCGAGCGGGCGATGGCGGCGACGCCGTGGAAGGAGTACACGTCGAAAGGACGCAAGTACTGGGTCCACGGCGAGACCAAGAAGAGTGTTTGGGAGCTGCCAGACGAGCTTGTCAAGCTCAAGGAGGAGCACGGTGAGGCAGAGGACGTCGAAATGAAGCCGACGACGACCCCCCAGCTGCCCACGGCCCAGCCATTCTTCCCTCCGCCGGCCGCCGCTGTCCTCCCCCACGGCCTCCCTGCGGGACCCAAGTCGATGGTCCGTCAGGGTAGCGCTCCTCTCGCTACGCTCTCTCCGGCAGCAGCGGCCGCCGCTGGCCTCCCCACGACGCCGCTTGCTGCGCAGGCCCAGAGTGGCTCGCCGGGTCCGACCACGCCGGGCTCGTCGACGGCGCTCGCGCTCATCCCACAAGCCATGCTCGACACGCTGCCTGCCAATCCGAGCGCCTCTGCCGCCGCCTCTGCCATCTCGCCTCCTCTTCCATCGTCCATGCCCGACCACAACTCGCACCATGACAGCGGCTATCTCAACAACGCCGGCCCGCGCGACCGATACGTCATTCCGCCCAAGGGCTGGCCGACGGCGGCCCTGGCCGAGGAGGCGTTCGAGTACCTCCTCCAGAAGGCTGGCGTCGAGGCCGGCTGGACGTGGGACGTGGCCATGCGCGCCATCATCACCGACCCGCTTTACAAGAGCTTGCACACGCTCGCCGAGAAGAAGGTCGTCTTCAACCGCGTGCGTGCAGCTTTTGCCTTGCCTCAGCCGTCCGCCGCGCTAGAGCCCGAACTGACTCGCTCTTTCTCTCCTATCCTTTTCATGCTCGCCTTCAGTACCTCGTTAACCTCAAAGAGACTCAGGCCCAAGAGCGCGCCGCCCGGCTCGCTCGCCTCCGCCCCCAATTCCACAAGCTGCTCGACGGTCACCCGCAGGTGTACCCATACTCGACGTTTGGGACAATGGACCGCCTCTTTGCGGGCAACGCCATCTGGGAGGGCGCCCCGTCGGATGAGCGAAAGGCGCTCTGGGACGAGTTTGTCGCTGAGCTGAAGGCCAAGGTAGCGGTGAGTACTGCCAACGTGCTAGTTGCCCAGCCTGCATCGTCGAATGCTGACTGCCACCCCTTGCCTTTCCATCATCCGTACGCATCAGGCTGAGCAGCGCGAATTGCGCACGCGCAATCTCGCCGTCGTCGGGTCCATCTTCGACGAGCTTGCCTTGACGCCTCGCACGCGCTGGGCCCAACTCTCAGCGACGCTTGCCCAGCACCCGAGGTTCGCGTCCGACCCGCTTCTGGCCGAGCTCGACCCGGTCGACCTCATCGTCCTCTTTGAGGAGCGCATGGCGGCTGTCGAGGCTACTGCCGACGCCCAACGCGCCAAGGACCGGCTCGAAATCCGCCGTGCGGCCCGTCACGCGCGCGAGGCGTTCAAGGCCTTGCTCGACGGTTACGTCGACAGCGGACACATCACCTGGCGGTCAAAGTGGTACGCCTGTCTGCCGCTCTGGAAGGAGACGGAAGAGTACAGGACGCTGCTCGGCAAGGCAGGATCGTCGGCGCTCGACCTGTTCCACGACGTCGTCGACGACTTGACCCTCGCGCTCGAGGCAAAGGCCAGGTCGGTCGGTGCCCTGCTGGAGGATCAGGGCGTCAAGGTCGAGCTCGCGACAGAGCGCCCTACGTTTGACCATGGTCTCGACAAGATCAAGTTCCAAGGAAGCGAAAAGGACCGGGACGACCTGTGGGCCCTCGTGCGTTACCGTCATCTCTCCCCACGCCCCCCCTCTCCCCCGTCATCATAGCCTGCGCTGATCCTCAGCTGTTTTCCTCTTCCCGTTCTGCTGGGAATCGCATCAGATGCACGGCCGTCTCGTCGCAAAGGCCGCTGAGGAGGAGCGTAGGCGCGAGCGCCGTCGCCGGCACGCCATTGACGATGTCCGGTACGCAATCCGCAAAATTGAGCCGCCGCTGCCGATTGACGCGCCGTTCGAGCAGGTGCGCTCCTTTCCTTCCTGCTTATGACCGCCGTTGCAAATCTTCGAAGAGACTGACGAGCTTGCGTCCGTGCTGTCCTTCTTTCAAACAGGTCCAGAAGGACGTCGCCAAGCTTCGCGAGGCGCGTGACGTCGAGAGCGCGGCCGACCTCAAGAGCGCGTGGGAGAAGCACGTCCAACGACACAAGGTGTGCCCATGTCCCTCTCTTGTCTTATCCCTCACGAACCGCCAATGCCACCCGCTGACAGCCCTCGCTTCGGATTTTCGCCTCGTCGCTGCAGGAACGCCTCCGCGAGCGCGACCAGCCCTCGTCATCGTCGCGTGACCACCGCTCGCACGAGCGCGACCCCTCTGCCCGGGGTATCATCGACCGGTCCGAGCGCCCTTCATCGCGCGAGCTCAATTACCTGGACCGGTCGTCGTCCAGGCGAGAGAGTGGAGTCGACGGGCGAGGGAGAGACGACCGAGGGGAGAAGCGAAGCGGCGGCGGTAGAGAGGGCGAGAAGGAGGGTGATCCACGAGATGCCAAGGTGCGTTCGCCCGTCTTCGTATCGCCCCCCTCCCCCTCTTCTGCTCCTTTTTTTCCTTCTTACGTTGGTGTCTTCGACAGCGGTCCTCTGCTGACTCCTCTGCCCCGTCTCCCGTCCTGCAGAGAGCCAAGGTCCAGGCCGAGCTCGAAGAGGGCGAGATCTGAGCAATCGCGCTGAGGCAACCCATGTCGGCTGGATGACATGCGCGCCTTGACAACCATCCCCTCCAAATCAGACGCAGACCTCAAGGACCAGGGCGCAGAGAGCAGAAGAAAGCAGGCGACTTGAGGAGCGGGCGGGCACAAAAGCTGCGACAAGGGCGGCATGGATCCTCACTGCCCTCCGCATCGCCTCATTGCTGGTCTCGTCCGACACGTTGAGCCCGACGCCCTCATCGCGGCCGCGCTCAAAAGCCAAAGACGAGCTCCCCGAGCTTGTTGAGGTAACCTCCGCCTCCCTGCTGTGCGCCTTGCGATGCGCCAGCGCCTCCCTTCGCAGCGTCCGCCAGCGCCCTGTCACGCCCCGCCGTCGACCCAGCCGCAGGCGCAGACTGGGTCGGAACGAGCCGCCTGAATGCCGACGAGGCCGGGGCGAGCTGGACGGGGGTACCGATCGCCTGGCCGGTCGAGCCGCCCGACCGGGGCGTCCCTGGCTGCTGCTGCTGCTGGGGCTGAACGAGCTGCTTGGAAGGCGACGACGAGAGCGCAGCGGGCGTCGGCGTAGGTGACGACTTTGTCAGCGAAGGGTGGAACGGGTCGGCCCACTTGACGCCGACCATCCACGCCCCGCCGAGGACCTCGCCGCTGCGCCCGACCGCCCGGCGCGCATCGAGCTCAGAGTGGAACGTCGCCGTGAGCCAGTTGCCGCCGCTCGGGTCCGAGGCCGAGTGGGCGATCGGGCCGAGCTGGGAAAAGTGCGAGATGAGGGCGGGGTGGAGCGAGGGCGGGGGGCCAAAGACGATGACCTGGGTCGCGAGCGGCGAGGGGGCGAGCGAGGCCGACGACGTCGGGTACGTCTTGCGGGTCGCCCGGGGGGGGGGGGGGTAGGGGGCGTCAGCTTTATGTGTGCGCTCGAGCAAGCGAGAGCAGCAGTGACTCTTCAAAGAGCAAGGCGAGCGGGAAGAAGAAAGAGTGAGGGGGGGGGGACGCACCTCTGCAGCCTGGCCGTTCGCCTGGCCCGCGCTCGCTGCCGGGTCCCAAGCCGGCCCGTCGACCGCGCCGCCATCCTCGATCGACAGCACCGGCGGCCCCCACTCGTCGTCGTCCTCGTTGGCGTCCCCGTGCGGGTGGAGCGCGTGCTGCCTTCGCGAGGACCCCTGGCGCTGCTGCTGATCGAGCTGCGAGACGGTCAGGGCCATCGACATGGTCGGGCTCCTGTCAAAGACGCGCCAAGGGAGAGACGCGCGAGACGCAACAGGCCGAAGGAGGGTCAGCCTCTCTGCCAATGTACGACCAGCAGCGAGAGCTCTGACGGCCTAGGCCAGAAGCACCTGTCAAACAGCCCGCCCGTGCCGAATCGGCTGGCCGAAGGAGACGGCATGCCCCCTCCGCCAGTACCAAAGCTCGACCCTCCGCCGCTGTACTGCCTCGACGGCGTGCCAAAGCTCCCCCCTCCGCCGCCGGACGACGACAGCCACGAGTCGCGCTCGCGGTCGGCGCCGCGGGACGAGTAGCCGCTCGACTGTTGCTGGTGCTGGTTCGAAGGCTCTGGCGAAGCGTGCATGCCCTTTGGCGACTGAGTGTTGGGCGACAGCAAGCAGCAGGAGGGGGAGGGGGCAAAAGTTCAGCGACGGACGTGGTATGTGCGCAAGGATTTGAGGCTGTTGCCCAACCCGTCTCTCGAGCGAGAGCAAGAACAGGACACGCACGCCACGGAGCGAAGCCGTCAGGTAGCCTGGCAGGTGGGATGGCGCCAGCTCAGGCTCGTCCATGGCGTCGTCCATCAGCGACGGGTGCATGTAGCTCGCCTGGTTGGCGCTGCCGTTGGTCGGCGGGGGGGAGGCGGCTGAGGAGGAGGAAGGAAAGGCCGAGTTGGCCGTGGGAGGAGTCCACCAAGACATCTAGCTTGGTTGACGTGGGTTCAAGGAGTCGAGGTGGTCGAGCGTCGAGAAGGGAAGTAGGGGCAAAGGGTATGGAATGTGGTCAAGGTCGAGGGGGGCCAGGGAGGAGCAACTGAACGTCGTCGCCGCCGTCCACGACCGCCCAGCCCATCGCGACGACATACCAACCCTTGCCCGCCTTGCATACCCCAGATGGCCTACTAGGGATCCGACAGGCCACTGTTCCCTTGTCCTAGCATGCCCGCGTCCTCGCCCTCCGCGCTCGACCCGCTCAAGCCGCTCGCCCAGGTCGACTTTGCCGGCCAGCGGGCGACGCCGTTCAAGCACTGGGCCGCCGCCGCCAAGGCGCTCGACGAGCAGGCCCGTCAGGCCGACCGGGACGCCGACTGGGAGCACGTCTGGGTATGGAGCAGGAAGGCAGCAGCGTACGTTCCATCCTCCCTTTTGCCTGACAGCGACATCGATAAGAGCAGCAGCACATGGAGCTCAAGGGAAGGAGGTGGCGGCAGCCGCGCCATCGGCTGGTGCGGCGGGTCCGCCCCGCGAGCTTCCCATCGCTGACGTCCCCTTTGCCCTCGCCTCGACAGCATCACCAACCATCTCGCAAACGATCATCCAGACAGGGCAAAGCCAGACAACAGGGAGCTCATCAAACCGCTCCTCAGGCTCGTCGTGCGTGCCCGTTCCTTGCCTTTGCCGTTGTTCCAAGAGAGGACCGTCGGCCTGCACCGCTCGCTCGCTCGCTCCCTCTCCGAGCCGCTTCGCAAGGGAGAGCGTCATGCGAACAGGGAGGGGCTTTCCTCCCTCTGCACACCTCCTTGCCCTGTCCCCAACCTCGCCTTCTTGGTCTGACGTCTAGTTTCTCGCTCGCGCTCAGACGTCGGAGCCGTTCAAGACTCGTATCAAGACGGCCGAGGCGCTCCTCCTCTCCCGCTCGTCGGCCGCCTCGCACGCCTCGCCCCCTCTTTCTGTCTCCTCCGCTTCGGCCACCGGCCACCCTTCCTCCTCTGGCCCAATGTCTTCCCCCTCGCCGGAACCCTCGGCACCGCTGTCGATCAAGGAGCGCATGGCGGCCCTGCGCGGCGCCGGCCTCAACACGGGAGGCGACGAGCCCGTTGGCGGCGGCTCCTCGGCCGGCAAGCGAGGGAGCGTGCAGTTCGGCTCGCCCAAACCCCCAGCGCCGACATCGCTGCCTCCGTCGGCGATGGGAGGCGCTTCGAACGGCGCAATGGCCAAGGAGGGCAGCGGCGAGAGCAGGTCGTCCTCTGGCCGAGGGCGCAAGCGGGACGCGAGCGACGTGGTCGAGCGGCTCGAAAAGCTCGCGATGGAGCAGCCTCCTCCCGCCGGCTCCTCACCTTCCGCCGCCGCCGTCGACCCGCCTCACTCGCCAGCTCAGGCCGTCTCGCCCGACCCTGTCCCACCTGCTTTGCCCTCGTCGATCCCCCTCCAGCCGACTCAGGCCCCACCTCAGCCCCAGGTGCCCTCCGCTGCCGAGCTGAGCCAGCCATCGCAGCCAGACATCGCCATCTCGTCGCCTTCGCCCGCGCAGCCGACGCCCGAAGCAGCACCGGCCCCGCCACCCTCCCCGCCGCTACCTCCAGCAGCACCTCCGGCAGAGCCGACCCGATCCGCCGTCCCTTTGCGCGTATCGCACGGCTACTCGGCCTCGGTGCCGTCTGCCCGGTCGGGCTCTCCTTCGCGGCCGCCCAAGCCGGCCAGCTTGTCCACCTTTTCTTCGCCCACCGCTGCCGCTGCCGCCCGCGACACCAGCCTCGAGCCATCGACTTCTGCGCCCCCGAGCGAGACTCCAAGCCCCGTCGCGCTCTCGCCCTTGCGTTCCCGTACGCCCGCCATCGCGGAGAATGACCCCGACACGGACGACTTTTCGCCCTCCAAGTTCGGGCACTTTCCCAGCATCACCGAGTTTGAGTCGTCCTCGGTCTCCGGCGCCAATGGGGCCGGCGATGAGGTTGACGAGCCGGCGCCGTCGTTCCCGAGCCTGCCGTCCGTCCCGCTATCGCTCCCCGGGCTCCCCGGCTCGGCACCGACCTCCACCCGGGCCCTGCCGAACCCGCCTGCTTCGACACCGACGGCGGGCGGATTTCAGGCGCTCGCAAAGGCCCAGACGACCGGATCGTCCGTCTCGTCCTTCCAATCTGCGCACTCTGCCCCCGCTTCATCGGCCCCTTCGGCACCTCCTCAGCCCTCCTCCGCCGCCTACGACCAGTCCGGCAAGTCCGCGGTCGACTTCCCGCTGGCCAACACCATCTTCCCCGCCCTCCTCCGCCACTACCTGACGGTCCCGGTCGAACTGCTTCTGCTCGACGTCCGGCCGCCCCAGACCTGGAGCACGCGCATCACGCCGACGTCAACCGGCGGGGGGCAGGTCGACTGCGTCTGCGTCCCTGCCCACCTTCTGGCCTCGCCCTCGACCTTGACCAGCCAGCAGCTCGCAGACGGCTTGCCTCGGACCAGCCCGTTCCACAACCGACACCTGTACGACCTCGTCGTCGTGTACGATACCTCGTCAGCTGGGTGGTCGAGTCCAGGGGCGGACGGCGCGCGGGCCGTCAACCGGGCGGTGTACGAGCGCGAGTTCGGGGGCAAGATGCTCAAGCGCGCACCGGTCTTGCTCGTCGGCGGTTGGGAGGCCTGGCGCGCGGCAGAGGAGGGCGGGCAACCGGCGGCGGGCAAGCAGGGAGCGCCGCCCCCGATGCTCTCTCCGGGGCTCAACGGCGCAGGCAGCATCAATGGCTCGCGCGAGCCCTCGCCCGCCGCCAAGCCGTCCTACTTCCCTCTGGTGCGCGCTTTCGCGCTCGCTTCTCTACTATCTTCTCGCGTGGCTGAAGCTGACCTCAATCCTCCCTTTCTCTCGAAACGCACCCCAGATCCCGCCGATAGCGTCTCCACAGGGGCCGCGACCGTCGTCTTCTTCGCCCGTCACGACCAACGGTCCGACATTTCCCTCGCCGTCCGACATGCCCGCCAGGCCGTCCTCGACCGCCGCCGCCGCTGCACCTGCGCCATACAATCATTCTGCGCCGATGACGGTCCCGCCCGCGCCGGCGTCGCTCGCGTACCCCAGCTCGCGCCGGCGGTCAGAGTACGTCGACCAGACGAGCGCCTACACGGGTTATCCGGGGTCTTACGGCTCGCCCTCGTCGCTCCAGCTCAACGGTGCCGGTGTCGGACCGCCAGGGACGACGCCGCAGCGCGGGCAGTCCATTGACTACCCGACCCTCACCCCGTCGATCGGCAGCGGCGGTGGGCAGGACCAGCACCGACCGTTGCCGCCGGCCCCGCATCGAAAGTCGAGCATGTCGATCTCGCACCCGCCGTCGTCCGTCGCGTCGTCCTTGCCCCAGCCGCCGCCGGTCGCGGCCACCCCGCCGCTCGAACGAAACGCCTCGCGCGGCGCGCTCGTCCGCAGCGGCAGCTTGAGCTTCCCGACGCTCAGCGAGGAGGGCAAGCTCGTCCAGAGCAGCGGCAACGAGGTGACGTACTGGGGCGACGACATTGTGGGCCTGAGCGGGCTCAAGAACCTGGGAAAGTGCGTCCTGCCACCTCCACCCCTTCCTTCGCGCGGAGATGCATCGCTCGCGATAGCTGACGTGCCCCCTCGCTACTCCAGCACTTGCTACCAAAACTCGACGCTTCAATGTCTGAGCGCGACTGAGCCGTTCTCGACCTTCTTCCGCGACGGCCGCTGGAAGCGTTCGGTCAATTTCAACAACAACCTTGGCACCAAGGGCAACCTAGCGAGCGCCTACAGCTCGCTCATCTCGGCCCTGTGGCAGCAGGAATACCACTTCATCCAGCCGCTGTCTTTCCGGGTGCGTTCCGCTCCGTCTGCATGGGCACTGTGCTTGCTCAAAACTGACCCGTCCCTCGCCCCTCTTGGTCTCCAGAAATCGATCGTCAAGTTCGCGCCGACCTTTGATGGTGTCGACCAGCACGACTCTCAAGAGTTCCTTGCGTTCTTACTCGACGGTCTGCACGAGGACCTGAACCGGGTGCTGATCCGGCCCGAGCCGGTGCCGATGACGCCCGCGCGCGAGGCCGAGCTCAACACGCTGCCGACGCAGATCGCCGGCGACAAAGAATGGCAGATCTACAAAAAGCGCAATGACAGTCTTGTCGTCGACCTGTTCCAGGGCCAGTACAAGAGCCGGATGGAGTGCCTGACGTGCCACCAGGTGCGGCGTGCCCCTTTCCCCCTCGCAGCCATCGCATGCTCATGCTGACCGCTAACGCTGCCGTTTGTTCGTTGTCACAGACGTCAACCACCTTCGATGCTTTCATGTACCTGTCGCTGCCGGTCCCAACGAGCCGCATCAAGCACAAGGTATCGCTCGAACATTGCCTCGACACATTCGTCAAAGAGGAGATCATGGAGAAGGGCAACGCTTGGTGGGTCTGCCTCCCCTCGGCGCTGCAGCCTCCGCTGCTCTTCGGCGCTGACCTTGCATCTCTCACGCCCGCAGGAACTGCCCCAAGTGCAAGAAGGCGCGGACGGCGAGCAAGAGCCTTACGCTCTCGCGCCTGCCGCCCGTCCTGCTGATCCACCTCAAACGCTTTTCGACCAAGAACGGCGTCTTTTGGGACAAGGCCGAGACGCTCGTCGGTGAGTCGCCGATAAGCTCGCCACAAAGCTCACTGGTTCACTGGCGCTGACGCTGGCTCGCCCCTTCTGGACTCGCAGAGTTTCCCATCAAGTATCTCGACCTTACCAAGTATCTGCCGCCACCGCTCTCGGCAACCAAGGACCCCGTCGCCGAGGCTCGCTACCGCGAGGACCCACGCACGCAGACCCCGCCCTACGTTTACGAACTCTGTGCGTCTAAACTCTGTCTAGTCGGTCTTCGCTGTGCCTACATCCCAGCTGACTCCGTTGCTGTGGCCGATGATCCCTCCAGACGCCGTCTCGAACCACTCGGGCAGCCTCACGACGGGCCACTGTAAGTTGGCTTAAGTCGCCTGCTTGCATGTGCCTCTCCTGACGCTCAAGGCTGACCGCGCTGCCCGCCCTCGCAGATACCGCGTATGTCAAGTCGTCGCAGCGGCACTGGAAATTCTGCGACGACCGCACTATCTCGGAGGCCGACGAGAAGGACGTCATGGTGCGTTGCCGGCGCGCCGATGCCCCCTCTGGGACCTGACGCTGACGCTTAAATCCTTCCTTTTCTTGAAATTGCGTGGCTCGCAGTCCAAGCACGCCTACATTCTCTTCTATCGTAGAGTCCCCGCCAAGCGCAGTTTATGAACGAGGGGCGGGGCTGGATCTGAAGATGTCATTCTCATGAGATCTGCGGCTGCTCCTGCTTCAGCTGCTGGTGCTTGACGAAACAGCGGTGGCACTCGACCGCCCCGCCCTCGCCGTCGGAAGGGTGCCAGATCGGCTGCGAACACAGGCAGGAAGCAAGACGGTCAGCTGCATGAGACGGTCATCTCGTCGGCCAAGGAGAGGGTCGACACGCACCGAAAACTCGATCTCGCACGACGCGCATGACGACTGAGCGGCCGGCTTCGGCTGCTCAGACGGCTTGGTTGCCTTGACCATGAGCAGGCGCTGTAGGGCCTCGGCACGACGCAGCAACGTCGACGGCGACGAACCCACGGGCGGCGCCTTGTACGTCCCGACATACGTCTGGAGCGCTGTCAGGCCGGTCACCTCGTCCTTGTCGTGCAGCGCATAGAGGAGCCGGCCCGTCACGTCGTGCTTCTTGCAGATGATGCGCGGATGCATGCTGCATGGAGAAGGGCGGGGGCGCAGATGTCAGCCAAATGTAGACGCAATCGCGACAACTATAGAGCACGCATGGGTACACACATCCCGCGCTCCTCCCGGAACTTCACGACCATGTCCTTGCGCGAAGACTTGACCTACGGGGAGCGCAGGCAGCATCGATGGTCAGTCGGTGCTCGAGCATGCGGCGAGAAATGAGTACCGAGCACGTACGAGCGAAATTTCCATGCCGAGGGTGTAGCCAGTCTTGTGTGCGCACGTGACGTGGAAGACGTCGTGACAATCGGAGCAAGGCACGACGGCCCCTTGCTTGACTCGGTGGCAGATGGAGCATGGCTGGAAGGCAGCAAGCCAGGATGATTTCAGTCAGGTCAAGCGTTGTGGACATCCGCAGGTGTGTGGATGAATATGACGCACGGTCGTCCAGGCTGAGGGCTCGGCGAGATGCACACCCTCGGTCAGCTTCATCTCGGCCGGGCTCGACAGCCACGTCGCCGGCTGGAAGATGGAGCAGTAGAGGTGGACCCTGGCGGAAGGAGAAAGAGAGGTCGAAGCTCAATACAGGGCAGACCATAGCGATGCCAAGTAGGGGACGCACCAATTGCCGTTCAAGGTTGGCTTGAGCGCGTGCAGGTGCGACGGCTGAGGGATCGTCGGCGGCGGGCCCTTGAGCTTCCATGTGCCAGGGCAGAGCACGCAGCGGGCAATCGCACGGTGTTCCTCCGTCTCGACGTTGGTGCACAGGTCGCAAAGCCAGTCGGCCGGGACAGATGGGATGCCGTAGCAGGCCGGGTGGACAGAAAACGCGCACGCAGAGCAGCGCGCGACCGGAGTATTGGTCGGGTCGTGGACCTTGCACAGGGCGCAGGGCAGCGGTTTTGGCGGCGGGCGGGCGACGGGTGGCGGCGGCGCAGGAGACGCCTTGGACGACTTTGGTGAAGGAGCGCGGCTCAACTGGAGTTTTTGAGACGATGAGTGGTCAGCTGACGCGAGGCGCAAAAGCGAACAGACCAAATTGGAAGGGAGACATGCCCACCTTCTGTTTCTTGGCCGGCGGGGCTGACGAGCCGTCGCGATCGTCGGCTTTGTGCCTGTCCTGTTTGGCGGGCGGCTTGACGGGCTCGGCCGGCGGCTTCTTTGGAATTTGGCTGTAGCGCTGGAAGACGTCGTGGCAGGCGTTGCAGTAGATGCCGTCGTAGTCCTCCTGGATCATCGTCCACCACCGGTCCGACTTGGTCCTTGAGCAGGCCGAGCACGCGACACCCTCGGCGCCTGGCGTGTGAATGAGGTCCTTCTCCGTCAAGAGGCTCTCAGGCGCAAAGAGCTCGGGCTCCGCCGGCGGATTAGCCTTGTACTTGAGCCAGATCTCCTGCAGACAAACGCGCTTCCATTCGCGGTACAGACGGACGCAGTGGGCTGGGCTGAGGCCAGACTTGAGCGAGGCCTGATACGAGTCGAGCCCGTGGTGCTCGTTCAGTGACTCTACCAAGCAGCGCCATTGTTCGGCGGTGTACTGGGAGAGGGCAAGGCAGGTGCGCAAGGGAGTGGGGGTGAGTCAAGTGACGAACGGGAAGCAAGGCTAGTAGGCGGCGCGCACTGAGATGGTGCGAAAGTGGATTGCAAGCGAGGCAGTAAGCGCGTCCCACGCCTTTTGTGCCGGGAGCGTCAAGGCGAGTTCGTGGAGGCGCTCGTGGAAGTCGATGTCGTGTGACTGGACCGGGTGAGGCAGCCTCAGCCCAACTTCGGTGATGAACTTGCGCAGCGCCTCGACTGGAAGCGATTGCGCAGGGGGGAATTCAGCAGGCCGTCAGACTGTAACGTAGCACGAGGACGCAGACATACTCTTTTTTGTCGGCGCGGACTTGAGCTCAGACGTCTCGTCGGCGCCGCGCTCAAAGATGTCGTCCCCGCGCTCTTGCTCCCCGACCTCCGGCAGCCACGTCGCCTGAAATTTGGGTCCGACCCGCGAGGCCGACCTTGGAAAGATGCCGTCGTCCGCGTCTGTAGCGAGATGAGGAGGCAGGACAAAAGAATCAGCTTTGACAACAGCAGCGTGGGTGACAGAGACGGCAGTATGTTTCGAGCAGACCACGCACCCATCGTGTCTTCGGCCAGGTTGTGCTGACCGAGGTAGCGCATCGGCCAGCCTCGGAACGTCCGCAGCACTTTGTCTGCACTCGGGACCTTGGCAAACTGCTCGGCCGCCTTGAGCGCCCTCTCGAGCTTGGGCTTAGCCGGCGCACGGTGATTGTCGACGTCCTCTTCGTGCTGCAGGTAGCACGGCGCACACGTCCAACTGCAACTCACGCGAGCTCTTGATCAGGCCAAGACGCTCGTACAGAATGCGATAGAGCGGGGCGGGTCATAGAGAAAAGACAGACCTATACCCTCGGATCGGCTTGCTCTGCACTCGCGGCTTGCAGCAAGTCATGTGGTAGCTCTCAGCGCAGATACTGACATAAAAAGCGGAGGGTCAGCCCAATTCTCGGTTGACGACGTGCAAAAGGCGTCGCGCGCACCTGCAGCGGACCGAGTCGGGCGGGCTGGCCCATCTTGTGCAGACCTTGCATATTTGGAGCTCGACCGAGTATTCGCCAAACGCCTCCTTCTCGCAGACGAGGAACGAGTAGCGGCTCGCCAGGATGTTATGGATCTCGTCCGGCACTGCATGTCCGAGATCATTGGGAGAGAACGACGTGAGCTCGCCTTGCGCGCAAAGACATCTGCTGACAGCGGCGAGATGGGGTAAACGGGCAAGGGAGGCGGGACGCACAATTCCGAAAGGCCTTGATTGCGACGACCTCGTACTCGCGCTTCAAATACTCGTCGTAGAGCTTTTCGAAGTAGAAGTGGTTCGGCTCCTTCTTCCAGGCGACAAGGTCGTCGATGTGCGATTTGTGCTTGACTGAAAAGGGAGGTCGGCAAGGGAGCGGCCAGCTGATGGTCAGCTCTCCGAGAGCTTGGCGAGAAGGGCGCGCGCGACGCCGCTGCCGCGTGTTGGCCAAGCGGGCGAGCGGGGCGCACCATAGCACCTGCCGCGCAGGTTCGACACTGGGTGAATGAATGACTTGAAGGCCGTGTACAGTAGTCGGTCGTCTTTGCCTCGACGTCCGGTCACCTGCGGAAAAGAGAGGAGAGCAAGAGAAGCCAGTGAGCAAAGCAAGGCTCTGCAGCTAGTCGCGACCTGGCCCTCCTCCTCCTGGCCCAAGAAGCAGGCAGCTCACCTCGCTGCGAGTAACGACGGGCCGGCGATGATCAGAGGTCAGCTCAGTGATTCTAGCATCAGTAGAGTGGGCGCGCGAAGGTCTCACTCGGGTCTGTAGGCATGGCATCGATCGAGCGGGGGAGCGCAAGGCGTCAGGAACGGACTGCCTCTCTTTCGTCTCCGCGTCGACGCGGTGCTCGCAAGGTGCTCACCGCAGATAGACTGCCAACTTGACGCGCTGCTCGCCTTCCTCCTTGGACGAGGAAGGCGCTCCAAGCGCAGGTGGTGCCGGGCCCAGCAGCTCCATGATGCGGCCGACGGCCCAAGCATGCCCGATGAAGGGCGTCTGGCAGAAGACGTGGTCTGGTGCAGGCGCGAGGCAAGGAGGGGGCCACGAGCCGTCAGCTCGACTGGCGTCAGTCTCGAGACCCGCGCGCGCGCGAGCGGGACAAACCATTGACGCGGACGGTGTCGCCTGTAGAGAGCTTGATTGTGAGCGGCGCGCTGCCGTTTGTCTTGGTGGCCATGGATCCCAGAGCGACGACGGGGGGCGGCGAAGGATCCTGCAGGGCTCGCGGCGGCGGGATTGTCAAGCGAAGGCGAACGGCACCAGGCGTGCGAGGTGTCGCACGGACGCGTGAAGACCTGAAGCGTGCTCTGAGCAATCGTGAGAGGGACCCAGACGTCGAGCGCAAGATCTGTGAGGCGGAATGTAGAGGCCGAGGGAGGTTGGGATTAAGGCGGTTGGTGGTGGTGGTCGCGCCGTGCAGTCGCGTCGCGGGTCAATCGTCTCCCCGGCGCTGAGAGAGGCACGTCGAACTCGCATATCTCTCACTGGATCATAGCTCTCGCCCTCTTGCTTTGCGTCGGAGAACTCAGAGAGAGCCGTGATAGTCATGCTTCATCGTCGAGCTCAAAGGCCGACGCAAGGCTTATGCTTCCGCTGATGGGCGGCGTCGGGAGCACCGCCGCGTCCAGCTCGTCTAGCGGCGACGCGTTGCCCTTCCCCGGTCGCCTCGCCTGGGCGATGAGTCTCCTCAGTCGGCCGAGTTCTAAATATGTGTCCTCAAAGGTCCTTGTCAGCTCTTATGAGACGAGTAGGGGTGCATGAAGGGCGAAAGAGGACGAGCGCACCGCGATTCATCGCGTCGACATCGCCTACGACTCGCGCGTCAGCCTCCCCCGCGTCGCGCACGTCCTCCTTCAGCCTGTTCAACTCCACGCCCCACGCGTCCAAGAAGCGGTCGTCTAGATCGTGCCGTTCCTGCATCACCGCGGCCTTGATTGCGAGCGCTGCTGCGCGCTCTCTCTCCGAAGCACCCTTGCGCGCCGTCGCTTGCGCGAGGCCCTCCTCAGCGACCGACTTTGATTCCCGGACCGCATCGAGCGTCTTGTTGAGCCGTTGCGCAAAAGATGACTGCAAAGAGGCGAACGACGCCTGAAGCACTGAGTATTGTTGCTCAGCGAGAGCGATTCGATCCTGCGACTGCTGCGACGTCTGTCGGAGGTCGTCAAGGGCTTCAAGCGCGGCCGCATGTTCGACACGAAGCTCGTCTAGCTCGTCGCTTGCTACAGATGATTGATGATGCAGCTGCAAGGAAATCAGGTCATCAGGCTCAACACAAGATGAGGAGATAGAGGAGGGCCGCCATCACGCCCAGAGACGTACCTCGGCCATCTGGCGCTCCTTCCGACTCGACGCGGCGCGCAATGCTGAGAGTTCGAGCGTGTCGCGCCCTTTCTATTCGGGTGACGTTCGGCATCAGAGACTGGTCAGCACAGACTGCAGGCAAGAGCGAGGTAGCTCGAGATTCAAACGTACCGACTCGAGCAGTGCGAGCAGCTTTGCCTTCTCGTCGGCCCTCGCGTCCCTCTCAGCGCGCAGCTCGTGCCTAGCCCTGTCGACCTCGGCTCGCAGCTCGATGACCGTCTCCTGAAGGCCGGCGATTACTTTCGACGACTGCTGGCCTGATGCCGTTCTGGCTCGACCTACCAAGCTGACGTTGTCAGGGAGCAATGGCGAGGCTGAGGGGTCGTTGGAGAGGGCGGCCGGGGACAGCAGTGGAGGGAGCGACCGCGGGTCGGGCGATGGAGGGCGGGTCGAGGTCATGCCGGCGGGAGCGTGTGGTCGGATCGTCTTGCTCACTGTTGGACCGTGCGGGCTGGGTTCAAAGTTTGAGCCTGAGCACAGCCGTTGACGTGCATCAGAGTGGGACAGCAATAGGGGACCGTCAGCTCCAGGGGGCACAGCAGGCACAGCAACGTGAAGGGCGAATGACGGGCGAGCGGCAGAGGTTGCTCACCGCGCAGCTCAAGCCCAGTGTCACCAACCCCTCTTGGCTTTCCGCCCGCACATCCGCTAGCCGCAGCTCCTCTTGTAGGGATCCGGCTTCCTCCCCTGCCCCTCAGCGAGCCAGCCCGCTCGACCTCCGGGCTGGCGCTCCGGTCCCTGCTCGAGCTCGTGCTACCGGAGCCCGTCGCGTCCGACGCCAACGACAGGCTGGCCGATGTCCGACGCAGGTGCGCAGGCCGTGTAGGCAAGAGGGACTGGCGACCCATTCCGGAGAGCCCTTGGATGAGAAAATCGAGCTGGGAGATGAAGGGAGTGTTGTCGCAGCAAACTGTCAAAGAGTGGCTGGCGGGAGGCAAGGCCGGCGGCAGCTCGTCCGTTGTTGGCTTGCGAGGGCCGAAACGGCGATCGGAAGGCCAACGAAAGAAAGGGGCAGGCGCCCAAGCGCGTGCGCGGCTTTCGTTCGTCGACGCCGCGCTTTGTGAACAGCTGGCCTCGCAATGACAGACAGGCGATAGATGGCAAAGTGCAGTTCGCCATGGATCGGGCGGCCGAATTGTGATCCCTACCAGACCATCTCAGCCTCGTGAGTCATGACGCCGACCTCACGGCGCTGCTTGAACAGATTCGGGTAGACGAACTGACGACGCGCGAGAAGGGACGCAGACCCATGGTCAGCTTTATCGGCCAGCCAAGAGAGGAGAGGGGAGGAAGAAGAAGAGGGAGGCATACCCGCTGGTCGTACTCGCGCAGCACCTCGCCGCCGAGCACCTCGCGGTCGCGCCCGCGGCGCTCCCACATGCCTCCGACCCGCTCGCCCGAGTAGCCGACGACAAACGCGCACAGGGCGGCAGAGAAGGGTGCGTGGGGGACCAGAAGGTGCAGGATGAGGGCCGACGCCGGCGGGTAGACTGAGAAGAGAGCGAGCGCGAACGTGGGCGGATGCCAGATCGACAGCTCAATCACCTGATTGCGCCGCGGTCGCGGGGGCGGGGGGTGCGACGGCGGCGGCATCGACAGGAGGTACCGCAACGGGGGGAGTGGGTTGAGGTAGGGCCTGCAAATCCGATAGAGGCGCGTCAGCAGATAGACAGACAGCCGCAGGTTGATGATAGACGGCGGGAGGCACGCACAGCAGCACCTTGCCGCCCTCAGCCCACATCCGGACGTCCTTGGCCTGGTCAAGCCACCCTCGACGGTCCTCGCCTCCGCCGCCCAAAGTGCCAAACAAGTCGTCCTTCTCGATGGGCTCATCCATGTCAACCACGCGGGCGTTGGGCGAGCCGACTGATGCCGGGTTGGCACGCATCTGGAGCCGGTAAGCGCGAGTGCGCGAGAACAAGTACAGGGCGTTGGCTAGCGCGAAGAGTAGGAGCAGCAGCGACAACAGCGTCGTCTGGGGGCAGGCAGGCCAGGTCAGTCCAGCCTACCTTGAACACAAACAAAAGACAGAGATTCGACGCACGATGTTGACCCACTTAGCCCCTCTTGCGGCCATGGGCGCGTCGCCGAACCTGCCCTCCCACTTGCGGCTCTCGCTCGCCGCTACGCTGCCCGCTGCTCGCAGCACGCTCTTGCGGCCCTCGACGGACCGACCGGTGCTGCTCCAGATGGGCGCCCGCAGCAGAAATTGAAGCACAGCGAGGCCGAGGCCGAGCGGCCGGGCGAGCGCGTCCAGGTTGACGTTAAGCGAGAAGAATACGACCTTGTCGGTGATGGTCGAAGGCAGGTCCTTAGCGCTGCGGAAAGTTGCGGGTGGTAGAAGAGGTCAGCGCCTCTCTCAAGATGTCCCGGAGTGCGGCCAGAGGATGATACGTACCGCTGGAGGAGGCTCTTCTTGCGGACCACCCGCTTCCTCGGGATGATCTCCTTGCCCGCGACGCTGCCGAGGCGAGGCGAGGTCTCCCTCGCAGCCGCCTCCTTGGCCGCCCGCTCGCTGCCCGCAAAGTCGAACGGCACCGTGCTGCCGCCGCGACTGACGCTCGCAGGGCTCGGAGGATGGAAGACTGGCCGGTGGCGAGGCGGCGTCGAGAACGCTGGCGAAGGGGACGTGCCACCCGAGGGAGCCGAGTGGGGGCCGACCGATGACCGGGGCGACGCGTGCGACGAGCTTGAGCCCGAGGTGGACGGCGACGCCTGGTTCTGGAGAGCACGCGAGAGAAGCGAGGGGTTCTTGGGGCGGTGCTGGTAGCTGTGCGACCGCGAAGGCGAGTCCATGATCGACCGGTTGGGGAAGGGGTCCTGGGAGAGGGGGGAAGCGACGCGCCAGGTATTGCTGGAGCCGAGGGAAGCAATCGGCGGGCGTGGCGAGCAAGTGGGTCTGTCGGGCCGTCTAGGGTCGCCTCCTGTCTCGATCCCGTTCGCGGAGCGTTAGTCGGCGTGCCTGTCCTGTTGGTCCTGAATGGTCGGGATCGGGCACTTGCTTGTGACAAAATGAGAGGTTGGGGGCTCGTGCTGCAGTCGTCGTCGTCAAAGGCCTGACCGTCTTGCTGCCGGGCAGCCCGACCCAAATTCTGAATTCAGCCCTCTGGTCCCTGATCGTCCGTCCCTCCTCTACCATTCATCCGTCCCAACTGCCACTCTCACACCCAGGCCTACCAAAGCAAGCCTAGCACACACACCCTCTCCTCGCTACCCGTCTTCTACCCATCGCTTCCCAACCCGCCGCTCGCGCGATCATGGCCACCCCCACCACCAAGCCTTCCGAGGAGGAGCTCGAGGATGTCCTCCTCTCGTGCCGCTACGGCGAGCTCGACGAGCTCCGAGCCTTTGTCGACTCGTACGGCATCGACAGCTTTGCCGAGGGCGCGAAGGACGAGCGCGGGACGACGGGCCTGCACTACATTTGCGGCAACGGCCACCTTGGTGCGTCGCTCCTCTCGGCCTGCTGCTCTCCGAGGAGGAGTGCTGCTGCGGCCATGCCTTCTGCGAGACAGCCTCATGTCCGACTTCGTCACCTGCTCACAAGGCCTCGCGCTGACCTCGCCCTTCCCTTTCTATCGTCCTGACTGACGTCGCAGAGCTCGCCGAGTACCTGCTTCCGCTCCTCCCATCCTCGTCCTACGCTGCCCAGAACACCTCGGGCTCGACCCCGCTTCACTGGGCCGCGCTCAACGCCCACCTACCCTTGGCCAAGCTACTCTTGACGTCTCCCTCCTCCCCGGGCGACGCCTTGATTGACATCAAGAACACGGCGGGCTACACGGCTGTCGGCGAGGCCGAGCTCGCAGACTCAAAGGATGTAGCCATGTGGCTCGTCGGCCGCATGATTCTCAACGACAAGAAGTCGGACCCGGAGGGAGCGTCGGCGCCGGCAGCCGCTCTCTCGTCCGCGACGCAGGAGGGCAAGGAGGGCGGCGATGACGACGACGAGCCCGAGGTGCCACTGTTCAAACTCACGCTCGACGAGAGGGGCGAGGTTATTGGGCACGAGTCGCTCGTCGGCGAGCAGTCGCAGCCGATAGCATGAGCTGCGTCTCCCCGTGTTGCCCACGAGACCCTGTCCGCAACGGCGGGCGCATCGAAGGGAACGTGAGGTTCATCGGGATATGGAAGGGCGCAACAAGCAGAAGCGAAGGAAACGAGGCCGTGAATGGGAGAGAGGGGGTCGATTATGGGAGGCGGGGCGCGCGGAGTACAACTATAGTGAAGGAGGCCGCAGGGCAGCGGCGTGAAGGGCGTTCGTTACAACGGGGAAAGCATGGGACGAGCGAGCACAGAGGTATGTACGGGGGAGATCTTGGCATAGGAGGAGGCGAGATAGAGAGATTGAATGGAAGGGAGGAGGGGAGGCAATCGCCGCTCAGAAGACGGCAACGCCGACCCGCGCGGCCAACGCCGACCAAGCGCCCTTGCTAGCGTGGCCCTGACCAGCAGCGGCCGTCGCGCCGCACACAGCCGCGAGCCAGCCCCAAACGCAGAGACCGGCGCCGAGGACGAGGCAGCTGCGAGCCCAGGGCGAGCAGGTCCCGAAGCGGGCGGCGAGGGCGCGGACCGTCGACGGCAGGAAGAGGGGGTCGAACGGATCGTCGGCCGATGCAGCGGCGGCCGCGGCAGAGACGGGCGACCAAGCCGGCAGACCAAGGTGACCCTCGAGCTTGGGGCCAAGGACGAACGACTGGTAGGGCGACGATGTCGAGAGCGGGACGTACGAGTAGAGCGACGTGTGCATCGATGACGCCATCTCGTCCTCCTCGGCGCCCTCGTGACCGTCGTCCTCGTCCCCGGGGTGAAACTGCTCCGTCTGATGATCCACGAGCAGGCTCTGAAGGTGCCGACCAAACCCTTGGCCGGCAGCATCGGCCAGTCGCGCACGGCCAGCGGGAGTGAGAAACAGCGCACGGAGTGGCTCAAGCTCGAAGAGCGACAGCGTCGGATACTTGCCGATCGCTAGCGGCGGTTGACCGGCGGCAACGGGCAACGGCGCGAGGAAGGGTGGCGGCGCGTGCATAGCAGATGAGGCGAGCGGCGGGAGGGCGAGCGTCGGCAGCGACAGGATGAGCGTCGGGGCGAGGTACGATAGATGCGCAGCGGCTGACAGGGTTTCCTCCATGCGGTCTGATGGGACAGTTGTCGAGATCATCAGCGCACGACATCGAAGGAGGATCCGCCGCGAGGAAGGCCAGGCCCCCAGATCACTGACCAGAGTCCACAAGAGCTAGCACACAGTCGATCCAGCCGTCGTCTCCGCGGCCCTTGCCCGTACGGGCTAGGTCTACGAGGTCATCGAGGCCGAGGCCGCCAACGAGCGGCGCCAGCTGCTGCAGCAGGGGCGAGTGGAGCAGCCGAATTCTGGTCTCGAGGTCGCCGATCGCGGCCTGTATGCGAGCGGCCAGAAGACGAGCGGCAGAAGTATCATTGTCAGCACCGGAGAGAAAGAATGCGTTGGAAGGAAATCAAAGAGATGGACGCACGGGCGCAACAGGGTGGAGCGAGAGCGCTATCTCGAGCCCCTCTAGCTCCTCAGCGTGGGAGCCCCCGCCTTGAACGAGGCTGTCCTTGGACTCGCCTACGAGCTCACCCTCTCTGTTCGTCTGCCAGCCGCCCGAGCGCGCGACGTCAAGCAGTTCGGCGAGCCGACTGGCGAGCCAGCCCCTGCCACCTTCCTCGGCGCCGACGACGGCGATCCTCAGCCGCCGCCGCTTGGGCTTCGAGTCGGGCTGGTCGTGCTGCGCGCCGGGGCCGAGCGGGGCCTTGAGCGTCGACGCGAGCGACGATGGCAGCGTCGGAAGGACGAGATTGCCATTGGATGACCGCTGGTCGAGCACCTCGTCGTCCTCGCCAGCCTCAGACGCGGATGAAAGGTAGCCCGTCGTCCCACCGGCTGCTCGGCGGCCTCCACCGCCACCGGCCGGGCTCCTGCCCGAGGAGGGCCCGCCGGGCGACGATGGGCCCGATAGCGACGAGAGCGAGCACAGCGACGACGACAGCGGTGTGAGCCAGCTACTTGCGGGAAGCGTCGGCGACGGGGAGGACGGCGTGATGGGCGGCGGTGGAAGCGGATGGGATAGGGCGAGCGCCGGGGCGTGATGCGCAGGGTGAGACGAGGTCGGTGGAGGTGGCGACATGTCGCGTGCGGGCTCAAACGACGCGAGCGAGGGGCGAGTGGAATCCGGGAAGAAAGGCTCGTCCGAGTGAGCGAGCGAGGGCGTTTGCATGCTGTCACCGCCGCCGTCGGTCAAGTCGCTCTGGTTTGGTGGGTCGTGCGAGGAAGGCGGGCCAGAAGGGACGCCTGCCTGGTCTGACTCTCGGACGTCGGGAGCCGGTGGAGGCGGCGTTGCTGGCTGGGCCAAGGGAGACGATGCCGCCGGCTCGTCCCGCTCAAGGACGGCCGAGCCAAAGGCCGATGAGTTGATGGACTCGACGCCGTACGTGGAGCTGTCCATGATAGGCAGGGCAGGTTGGATGGGGACTAGGGGGGCAAGGAGGGAGGGAGGAACGCCCTGCTTGCTGTGCTTGGGGTCGATGTTGGCCGTCGCAGCTGGAGCTGGCCAACCTCCTTGACACTTGACCAGCACCCGTCCTCTCGCCTCCTCGACCCTCTCATCTCAAAGCAGACCCGGTAGCAACGTATTCCGGTCATGGCTCCCTTGCTGACGGTCGCGACGTCAGTCTCATCGTTGGCCTCTCGCGGCTCGAGGTCTCTCCTTCGTGTGCGTCAAGCTGACGCGCCGCCGCCTTCCCATCCTGCTCTCTCTCGCGCCGCGCCCCAGCTGGTACGCCTTCCTCGCTGCCTCCCTCGACTCTGGTCCGACGACGTCCAGGCTGACGCTGTCACTTCCGTCTGCAGCTCGCTCAATCAATGGGCTCTCGACTTTGAGGGCAACAAGGCCCGCATCCTTCAGTCAATCCAGATCGCCAAGGAGCGTGGCGCAAAGCTCCGCGTCGGGCCGGAGCTTGAGATCTCGTACGGCCCTCCTTCCTCTGCTCTTCCTCAAGGCCCGGCCGCACTGGATTGACCCCTCTCATGCTTCTGTGAACGTCAGCGGCTATGGCTGCCTTGACCACTTTCTCGAGGGCGACACCATGACGCACTCATACGAGGTACTGGCCGAAATAATCGACGACCCGATTGCGCAGGGCATCCTCGTTGACGTCGGCCTGTGAGTCGAGCGCCCTCCCTCCGCGCCCTTGACTCCTTGCCCGAGATTGATTGACGCACCGCCGAACGACCTCGCGCAGGCCCATGACGCACAAAAATGTCATCTACAACGTCCGCGTCATCTTCAAGGATCGCCAGATCTTGCTGATCCGGCCCAAGATGTGGATGGCCAACGACGGCAACTACGTGCGTCCGCTACCTTCCTCCGCCCCGCGCACTTCTTTGTTCTGCGTGCCAAGGCTGACGCTTTATTGATGCGCGCATACACGACAGAGGGAGCTGCGCTACTTCACTCCGTGGATGAAGCACAAGGAGCACGAGGAGCACCTGCTGCCGCCCGTCTTGCGCGCCGCCACCGGCCAGGTCAAGGTTCCGTTCGGCGACTGCGTCATCCAGACGCTTGACACGTGCATCGGCGTCGAGCTGTGCGAGGAGCTCTTTACTCCGGCTGCGTGCGTCCCTCCCGGTCTTTCCTCCCTTTGCGGAACACTAAGGCTGATCTGGTGACAAACGGGCATGACCGACCGAGCAGGCCGCATATCCTCATGGGCCTCGACGGCGTCGAGATCTTCACCAACTCAAGTGGAAGCCACCACGAGCTGCGCAAACTGACGACACGTGTGGATCTCATCAAGGAGGCGACGCAGAAGGCGCGAATTTTTCGCATGCTGCCCGTCCGTAAAGCATCCAATCAACTGACGCCGCTGTGCTCTCGCATCGCGCATCCCTACAGCTCGGCGGTGTCTACCTGTACGCCAACCAGCAGGGCTGTGACGGCGACCGGCTCTACTTCGACGGTTGCGCCATGATCGTCGCCAACGGCGTCGTCCTCGCCCAGGGCTCTCAGTTCTCGCTCACCGACGTCGAGGTTGTGACGGCGACGATCGACCTGGCATCGATCCGCGCGCACCGGGCCTCGAGCAGCCGAAGTCTTCAGGCGGCCGGGGCCGAGCGCTATCACCGCATCTTTGGCGAGTGGGAGCTCGGACAGGGCGCGGCGGGCGATGAGGCTGCCGTCGACGGCGAGGACATCACGCTCGGCGAGGAGACGCCTGGCCGGGAGGTGCGCATCCACGACCCCGCCGAGGAGATTGCGTGCGTCTGCCTGTTGCTTCCCTCTGCATCCCTCTCTGCGATGCAAGCTGATCAGCCCCACCACCTCTGCGCGAACGCAGCCTCGGCCCGGCCTGCTGGCTCTGGGATTACCTTCGGCGCTCGCGCACGCAGGGCTACTTCCTCCCCCTCAGCGGCGGCATCGACTCGTGCGCGACGGCTTGCATCGTTCATTCGATGTGCGTCCTCGTCTGTGATGCCGCCGTGCAGGGCAATGCCGACGTCATCGCCGACGCCCGCCGGATCGCTGGTGAGCCCGACGACTCGGACTACACGCCGTCGGACCCGCGCGAGTTTGCCGGCCGCATCTTTCACACGTCGTACATGGGGACCGAGAATTCGTCGGCCGAGACGCGCCAGCGAGCCAAGGACCTCGCCCGCGACATCGGAAGGTGCGTCTGGTTGCTGCCCTTAGCAGCCCTGCAGTCCGCGCTCGCGTGTGATGTCGCTGATGCTCGCATCTCCATTTGTCTGATGCAGCTACCACGTCGACATGAACATGGACTCGCTCGTCTCAGCCGTCCGCGACCTTTTTGGCTTCATCACAGGCGTCAAGCCGCAGTACAAGCTGCATGGCGGCTCGCAGGCTGAGAACCTCGCGCTGCAAAACATCCAGGTGCGGCCGCTGCTTTCTCACACTTTGTCCTCTGCATCGGATCTCGCAGAGACTGACCCTTCTCTACTAATCTGGAAAGGCCCGTCTTCGCATGGTCATGAGCTATATGTTCGCGCAGCTGCTGCCGTTCGTGCGCGGGCGTCAGGGCGGCCTGCTCGTGCTCGGCAGTGCAAACGTCGACGAGTCGCTCCGGGGCTACCTGACCAAGTACGAGTGCGTGCTCCCTGACCATGTTCGTCAGCTATGCTGAGCTGTGCTCCAGACTGACTCTTGCGCCTTTGTGCTGCCTTGCAGCTGCTCGAGCGCCGACATCAACCCGATCGGCAGCATCTCCAAGACGGACCTCAAGCGCTTCATCGCCTTCAGCCAAGAGCGCTTCCGCCTGCCCATCCTCGGGAGGTGCGTTGCAGGGCTCTTTCGCGGATCTTTCTCCGTTCGCCAGACCAACTCGATCTGAATCTCCTTTGGCGTGCAGCTTCCTTGACGCAACGCCGACGGCCGAGCTCGAGCCCATCACCAAAGACTACGTCCAATCGGACGAAGTGCGTCCACATCGCTCCGATCGCTGCCCCCCGGTCCCCTTGCTGACTCCCTCTCGGTCCGCTTCCGCAGGTTGACATGGGCATGTCGTACGACGACCTGTCAATCTACGGCCGGTTGCGCAAGGTGCAGAAGTGCGGGCCATACTCGATGTTTGTCAAGCTAGTGCAGGAGTGGGGCGGACGCTTGTCGCCGCAGGACGTGCGTGACACCTCTCCCTCTTGTTGAGTCCCCTCCGCAAGTCGCTGACTGAAGTCGCTGACTGACCGTTCCTCCTTGGTACGTAGATTGCCGGCAAGGTCAAGCTCTTCTTCTTCGAGTACGCCCGTAATCGGCACAAGATGACGACCATCACACCGTCTTACCACGCGGTGCGCTCGTTCTCGACAGCTTCTGCCACTGGAGAAGCACGAGGGCTGACGCTCTTGGCACTGTTGCCTCATCTCGCCTGCTCAGGAGTCTTACTCGCCAGACGACAACCGTGCGTCGTTCCGTCCACCTCCCGCCCCTTGCGCGCAGCCCGCTGCTGACCCGCCTCATTGGCTTCACCCGACCTCCAGGCTTCGACCTCCGGCCCTTCCTCTACCCCGCACGTTTCCCGTGGCAGTTCCGCAAGATCGACGAGCTGGCCGCACGCCTGCCCAACCGGGCGGCGGCGGTGGCGAGCGGCGCGAACGACAAGGATAAGGTGAAGCTGGATTGAGGCGAGTGCCCCTGGGCCGATCAGAGATCGCTCTCATGCACACTTTCCTTGGAGGTCGGCGATCACGTGTCCTTGCAGAAGGAGAGAGACCTCCGAGCTGCCTGAGCGTCAGTCTCTGACAGAGTACAAGGCGCATGGGAGAGAGCGCGCGCGCGCGCTCCGACTGTCCCCTGCGCGGGTGCCCCCCCCCCCCATCCGCCGGATATCCTGGTTGGCCATGGCACGGTCGGTACGGCTAGCAAGACAGCCGTCAGCGACGTGGGGACGGCGACCTGCTCCTGCTGCGACTGCTGACGCTGTCCCTCCTGCCCCGTGACGCGCGGCCGACCGGCGAGCGCGAGCGTGAGTAAGAGCGCGCGCGGCCCTTGCCCTTGCCCGACCTGCTGCGACGAGGAGGCGGGCGCGAGCGGGACGACGACGACGACGACGACGAACGCGAGTCCGAGTCGCTGTCGCTGTCAGAGCCAGAGGACGACGAGCCGGACGAGGATGACGATACCGAGCGTTCACGAGCCTTGCGCTCGGCGGCGGCTCGCTCGGCTCGCAGTCGCTCACGCTCCTCGAGGATGCGCTCGGCTGTGCCCTTCCTGTCGTGTGGCGAGCGATGAAGGAAGCGGATGTCAGCTGCAGCAGGAGAATCGATAGGTCAGAAGACACGACGCACTTGGGCAGGAACTCTGCAGGCACCTCGACCGACGGCTTGTCGCGAGCCGTCGCTGGCCCCTTGCCTGACAACAGCTGTTGCGTGCGCGAGGGTCGCGCCGCGTAGGGCGTCTCCTTGTTGACGCATTCGTAGGTGTAGTCTGAGTGGCCAGTATGTGAGGACCTCATGATCAGCCTTGGCAGCTCATCGCTGAGGTCCTTGGGGGAAGGGTGGGGGAAGCAAGAGGGAGGGAGGAAGGGAGGGAGGAAGGAGGGGACGAACGGCCGAGGTGCAGGCACTTCTGGCACTTTTGGGTGGCGGGAGCGCGGGACGGGCGAGGTCCAGAGTACTGGTTCATGGAACGGCCGGACATGCTGCTAGCGAGAGACTGTGAGGAGGGATGGGTGGGGGGGGGGGGTAAAGGGCTGTCGAGAGGGTCGACAGGGTGGGACGTTGGGCGGCTGGTGCGCGCGCGCAGGCGGGAAGGCGATCGAGGGAGGCGACCTGCGCCTTTGCATCTGCATCGGCCGCCGCCCCTCCCGGCCGCGAGCGCCGTCGATCGCCGTATCACTGGGCTGGCTGAGGCGGCCCCTTTTCCGAGCAGCCGGCGGCAGCTCGACCTCGACAGACCATGCCGCCCTCGCCTCCTCCTTCGTCACCTTCATCACCACCTCGCAGCCTGTTCTCTGGCCCCATCCACGCAGACAGTATGGCCTGAAAGGCATCGCGCTGCCTGGGGGTTTTCGCCGCCCAGTCTTGCATGAAGCCGTTCCAGACTAGCCCCGCGCTCGCCGGCGAGCACGACGTCGCTCGCTCCGACAAGCTTCGACCCCTCTTCCTCTGGCTCCCTCCGCTGACCGTGTCGCCCGTCCAGCTCGACCTTCCCTGCCTGTGTCCTCTCGCTCTGTGGCGCAGTGTAGAGCGTGGCTGATCGGCGCCTCACGAGGTGGGGAAGGGAGGGCGAGCTCGCTCCAGCCACCCCGCTAGCGCGCCTCCATCTCACTCCTTTCCCCTGTTGCCCTTGCTGAGAGTTCAGCCAGGCAACTCCGTCAGCCGCAGGGCCCCCATCCCTTCATCCTTGCCTCTTCTTGTTGGGCCATCCGCAACGCTGCGAGCAGCGCCTGGCGGATGCCCTCACGAGGTGGGACTCATCCCAGCCTTCTTTCCTCCCCCTTCTTCCCCACCTTCCTACCTGTGCCCTGCCCTCCCCGCTCATCTCCTCCTCCCCGACGTTTCCTACCTCTCTGCCTCCTCCTCCTTCTCCGCCACCACTGCTTCAGCATGGCTCGCGGCCAGCAGACCCGCTCCTTTCCCGCTCCGTTCACCCCGCCCAAGAAGCTTCCCTCCGCCGCCTCTGCCAAGATTGAGGACGATTTCGATGATACGGCAACGTCGACGAGGGAGAAGAAGGCCACCTTCCTCAGCAAGCTGTATGAGTACGTCCTTTCTCTCTCTCTGTCCTGCTCGCTGGCCGACCAATTTGAAGCTGACAGCCTCCTCCCAAACAGCCACCTCGCCGCCTCGTCCGCCCTGTGTACGACCCCCGACCGCTCCACTCGCCCTCGCGTCGCATCGGCCCCTTCCTCGTTCGGACCGTCCGCGACCGGGACTCGACCGACCGCTCCGCTCCCTTCCGCCATCCGATGGACCGATGACGGCGGAGCTATCCTCGTTGGTGTGTCTGGTCGCTTGACTTGCCTTGCTCTCGTCCTCCTCTGCCCCTCGGTCCCCTGTCCCGCGCGTCTTAACGCTGATACCCACTTCCACGGCTATCAGCATCGACCGAGGTCCTCAAGACGCACACGCTCGCACCCGTATACGGCCACCAGAACGTCGAGACGTTCGTGCGCCAGGTTCGTCTCCCTTTTCAGCCTCGGTCTGCCCTCTTCTCCATCGCGTCGCTCTGACAATCTAGGACGCGCCCCTGCTGCAGATGTGCATCTACGGCTTCTCGCGATCGCGGCCTTCCTTCAACGGGTGTGTCTTGCGACTCGGCCTTCTCTTCGCTGGCAATGCGGACGGACGCTGATCGTCTGCGAGGGCCTTTGAACCGCAATCAGCATCCTGGGCGACCTGACGTTCACACACCCCACCTTCACGCGCGACACACCGCGGGCCGAGTACGTCACCTCTTCTTCCTCCTTCGCCGAACGCCGCCGTTCCTTAGCAATGAGGCTGACGCTCTCCTCCGATCCGACCTGCCTGCTCCGCTTATGTCATGCGTCCAACAGCATCCTCAACTTCAAGCGCAAAGCGACGAGCAAGTCGTCACGGTCCACCTCGGCCAAGTCTTCCCCGCACAAGTCGACCTCGGTCAAGGTCTCGCCGATGAAGAACCTTCCGCTGCCCAAGCTGGACAAGGCTGCCCAGACAACCAGCCCGACCAAGGTACGGTCGACTCCCGCTAGCAAGCCTCCACCGCCACCCCCGCCTCCGGCGCCGTCGCCGCCGCCCGCTCCGTCCACGGTCTCGCGCGGCATCTCCAAGCGCCCGCACAAGGCGCGCAAGACCAGCCCGGCGGCTTCGTCGTCCAAAATGAAAACGATCGCATCGAAGTCTGCGAATGCCGCTGCGCCGCCGGCTCCGACGAAGGTGGCCTCGACGACGGCGACTGCTGCCACGGCCAAAGAGAGCAAGGCCCGAAAGGCCCGCCGAGCCAAGGCGACGAGACGTAGCAAGCGGTCAGCGGCGGCGGCGACAATCAAGAAGGAAGAGGAGCAAGCCACCGCTGTTGCTGATGCCGACGACGAGCGCGAGCCAGAGACGGCCGACGTCGTGATGCGCACCCCCGAGCGCAAGACGCGCTCGTCGACCGAGGTGCGTGCTTTGTCCCTCTCTCCGTCATGTCTCGCGGCGACCACCATAGCTCACCGACGTGCTCAGTGTCCTTTGTCGCACCCCCAGGTCAAGGCTTCCGACGAGGCCGACGACATGCAGACCCCGACGCAGGCGCGCGCCATCATCGTGCGTGTGCATCGTTTGACTTACACAAGCAGCTAGCGGTCCTGCTGCTGACCCCATCTTGATGTACGCCCATTCCCCTTTCTTCTAGACAAGGGTCGTCTCAAAGTCTGGAACCAAGCCCGCACAGCCCTCACTCTCACCCATCCCCTTCCCTTCCTGCCCGTCAACGGACGACCTAGTCCAGCCCGTCGACCTTCTACCCTCCCCAGTCATCCTCGAGTCCGGTCCGCCCGCGGACGTCAGATCGGACGGCGACGCGGACATGGCCGACGCGTCCGACGCCATCTCGCTCGACACGCCCCTCGCCAGCCCGTTCCAGCCTGCCCCTTGCCCTCCGAAGCGAGCGTCCTCAGTCGACATCCGACCGCGCCTGGTGCCGCTCAACGTCGCCCTGTCGCGCACGCTGGACTCGTTTGCCTTCCCCTCAGGCTATCCGGCGTCTGCCCTCTTTCCGACCCGACCGCGGCCGTCCCCGTCCGTCCGAGGCGTCGAGAGCGCGGCGGCCGACGAGCGGGCCCGCCTGCTCCGCCGGCCCTCGTTACCGTCCCTCGCTGCGATTGGCCTCATGGGCGGAAAAGCCCCGAACACGACCAGCGCTGGCGGCTCGCTGCAACAGCAGCAGCAGCAGCGGCAGATGTCGATGTCGTCGGCGCGGCGCACCCGAAGCCAGAGCATGCTTGCCATGACGTCCATCAACGCCTCGTCTCGCCAGGCAACCTACGGGTCGCAGTCGCCATCGTTCCCTGGTGGGCTCATGCTCGGCACCTGCACGCCCGCTGTCGCGCCAGGTCACTCGACCCCTCCGACGCCCTCGCCGGCGAAAATCACCTCTTTTGGCGCGCCAACTTTCGCCTCCTCGTTCCCGTCGTCGCCCTACCTCTACCAGCCCATTCTCGGCGCCGCCTTCTCCCAGCCGCACGTGCCGCCCCTGTCGCCCTTCTCGTCGAGCGCGTCGGAGTCGAGCCTCAGGACGCCGCTCGAGATGGAGCACAACCTGCCCATCATTGTCGAGTCGCCGCCGACGCCGACGTCGAGGACGCCGTCTCTCAGCGTCCACGACGACGGCTACACGGGCCTCGAGGAGAACTTGCTTGGCGTCTCGCTCGGAGGTGCGTCACGTCGCCTTCATACAGCGCAGCATCAACGATGGCATGAGTACTTTGCGCTGACCTCTTTTCGTCGATCCTCTCCAACCCGCTTATAGCACCGCCGCCCAAGCGGTCGACGGTCACCTACTCGCACATCCCCTCGTCCTTCTCTCTGGACCCAGTTCCTCGGGTCGGTCCGAGGCCGTTCGCTCCCCTGCCCAAGCGCCCTGCGGTTCACCCCAGCTCGCGCCAGCCGTCCTTCTACTAGGACAACGGCAACTCGATCGACCTAACTTCGAACGCTCAGGTTTTTACACGCCCGGCGCACCGTTGCTTTGAACCATTCTGCCCTTCTCATCCAATTAGCCCCGTTGCACATAGAAGTCACATCGCTCGCTTGCTCGCTCGTACATAAAAGCCCGCTCGCTCCCGAGCCGTGCAATCCGTCGCTCCCTTGCCCTGTCTCCCTCCTTCGTCGTCGTCGCCGCCTCGTCCCACACCTTGGACTATGCCTTTCTCCTCTGTCGCTCTTTCCCCCTTTCGCATGTCGCTCACTCTGCCACAAGTTTGATGTCGATGTGGATTGATAGGAAGGAAAGTCGTGCGCGTGTATTTGCTTTTGGAAAGAGATGGTGAGGGCATGGGAGGCAGGGGGTGAGGAGATACAAGTAGGGGTCGTGATGCCGAGAAGTGGGGGAGGACACTGAGCGTGCCGTAGGTGCTACAAGGAGCGCGTCGTCGATTCAAATCACGCCTGGCCGTCGTCCATGGGAAGGTCCTCCGCCTCGGGAGCGCCGGCCGACGGCGCAGCGACCTCGGTCGCGCCTTCGGAAGCCATCGTCGTCATGGTCTGGGCGCCTGTCGGACCGGCCTGGGACAGCTGGCCGTCTGCGCGATCGTTGCCCGTCGCGGCCCAGACGTTCTCGACGAGCAGGCCCGAACCGTGCCCGCCGTGGATCGCGCCAGCCGCCGCGGCCGAGGTGATATTGAGGCCACCGCCGCCGCCTCCGACGCCCTCCGCGCCGCTGCCGTGGTCGTCCGCGTCCGAGATGGACACGCCGAGATTCGAGAGATATCCTGTGCCGAGCAGCGAGGCCCAGTCCTGCCAGGCCTTGTCACTCACAGCGGCCTCGGGGTTCTCCTGCCGGACCGACATGTCGAACGGGGCAGCCGGCGCGGTGAAGTCAGCCGGCACGAACGACGGCGACCGCTGCGACGGCGGCATGAGGTTGACCCAGTTGCGGATGAAGTTGTCGTCCGAGTACGTCGGGCTGGTGTTGGACAGCCGCAGGGGCGGGAGCGAGTGGTCGGGCTTGCGGCTGTAGCGGCCGGGAGGTACCGCCATGTTGCGGTACGGATCAGCGTGCTTGGAGCTGACCTTGGGCTCGGAGTCCATCTTTGCGCTGCTCTCGGCCTGCGACGGCTGGCGAATTGACTTGTCGATGCTGCTGATGATGCGGTAGCACCGGCGCGCGGTCGAGACGAGCGACTTGGGCGGGTGAATTGTTCGTCGGCCAGTCGCATCTTCGGTCTCGACACCGCCCTCGGCCTTCCAGCCCAGGATCAAAAGCAAGTCGAGAGCCTGTAGGGGTCGTTCGACAGATTCGGTCAACATGTCAGTTGTGGAAAACAGGGGCTTAGTTGAGAGCAAAGAAACGGCAGACGCACCTTGTCCAGCGCGGCGACCGAAAGCTTTTCGTAGTACGGCGTCTCAGGCTCGGGGTAGGTTGCGTTCATGATGCGACTGCAAAGGAGGGCGAGTGAGGTGTCAGTGTCGGCCATTGGCGCACGTAGAGTGTGACAACGAAGCTCACTGGGCCAAGGTCGCCTGAAGTGCAAAGTCATCACGGAAGGTCAACGCTGGATGCAACGAGCAGAGGGGAAGAGCAGACGCACCAGCGAGGCGCAGTAAACGAAGGCTATTGGGGGGTAGGAAGACAGTCAGGCTGCGGGGCCCTGAGATCGCAGGAAGAAAGACAACCAGACGCACCGAGCGACCACCACCACCAGCCGGACCAAGACGTCTTCCACTGCTTGTAGATGGTCTCGAGGACCTCGATGGACGCTTCTTGGCAGACATGCGCGCTCTTGCGGGCGAGCTCGACTGTCAAGGCGCGAGAAAGCCGGAAGGAAAGGCAACACTTCAGCACGAGGCAGATTCGATGGACGTCGAGCAGACGAGATGCGAAGGACGGACACTTGAGCGAGTTGGGAACGGGATACTATTATGCGTGCAACGAGAAGCGGAAGGTAATCGGGTCAGCGAGATGGCCAGAAGGAATGAAGGGCTGGGAAAGACAGTCGAACGCACGCTTCCTCCGGGGGTCGTGCAGAAGTGGTAGAGGAACGGCCGATAAAGCAGCACGCGAACATTGGCGTACCTGGCGAAGAAATGGGCATAGTACCGTCAGCGACAAGGAGGGTCAGGCAGGACATAGAGCAGGTTGGGTGACCAACCTCAGCTGCAGCTTGAGCGCCTGGTCGCGGAAGGGGCCATCGGCCGGTGCGTCCTTTGGGTCTGATAGGTGCGGCGGCAGCGCCTTGCGCCAGGCAAAGAGGCGGTCTTCAAGCCGAAGCACCTGATGCGCGTCTGGGAAAGTCGGTCGCTGCGCGAGATTGTATACGCTGAAAGGAGTTGTTGGCGAGGGAACAAACATCGGATTATGGTCAGTCTCGACAGGCGGCAAGGGTGAGGGAGGAACATGCACGCACTCGCGAAGAATTGATGCTTTGACGCTCATCAGCCTGCAGAGGAAGATGAAGTAGTCCATCCTGCGCGGCTCGTTGGGATCGCGGAAGATGATCGAGCCGTCGTCGCGGACGCAGTCATCGTCGACCGGCTCCGGCAGGCACTGGTCGCGAAAGTCGGCGTCGAGGGTGCCCGTCATGCGGTAGCTGTTCGGGAATCGCGGGTCAGCATCGCGGGTCAGCCTCAAAAGCCTCCGAGAGGATATGACGCCAAAGAGGACACTCACAGCATGACGCTCGAGGTGGGCTCCATGACGAGGCAGCCAGCCCACGCTCGCTGACGCAGCATCTTGGTGAACCGGTCGAACGTGCCGTTGACTTTGGGGTTGTCGAGCTGGAGGCCGCGGCTCATGTTGACGGCCAGGCCGGTCGCGTTGGAGCTGAGGTTGCCTTTGCTGCAGCTGTGGACATGATGCGGGGACCAAATCATTAGTGGAAGCTCGCGAGACGGGAGACGAGGGTCGAACGACGGCGACGCACCTCTGTGAGAACATGGACAGCAGGTTAAGGTAGTTGATGATGTCGACGTTGGCGAGCAAGAGCACAGTCGAGCCGGACGTAAGCGCTTGGCTGCGCTTGAAGAACATGCCGATGAGCGGCGCGTCGCCCTGGCCGCTGCGGATCGCGCACGTGATGGCGAACACGAGGTTGGTCGTCGCGAGGTCGATCTGCTCCCTGGTAGAATACTGGTGCGTCGGGTCCTTGCCGACCTCGCAGATGTGCTTGTACTTTTTGAGGAGGCTCGGAAAGTGAATAACGGGGAAGACTGTCGGGAGAGAAGGAAAGCGCGAATTGGGTTCGGGTCAGCCACGTCAGTCAGGTGCAAGAGAGCAAGAGAGAAGCGACTCACGCCAGTGAACTGCGACGCAAAGAGGTGGAAGTCAGGACCAGATGAAGAGCATTGAGAGTCAGAGAGGAAGGGATCTATACGCACTGTGCTTCTCGTAGAACGTCAAGAGCTCGGCAGCAAGCGCAGGCTCGGGGAGCTCGTACATCTCCTCATAAGACGCCGCTGGCGCGAGAGCTGGCCATGTGGCGGCAAAGGAGATTGTCAGCGGGCTCGAGACAGAACATCTAAAGGCGGGACGAGGAGCAGCGGCGCACCCTGCGTGACGAAGTCGTCGATCGGCAGGCCAGGCTGAAAGGTGGATGCGGACGGCTTGAACTCCGCGCCCGCGAGCCTCGCCGCGCCTTTCTCGACGATCTCGGTCTGACGGCCATCACCTGCGCGACCGTCATCATGGAGAGAAAAGTGTCAGCAAGATCGGTCTGGAGCAGGTAGGTGACAGAGTGATCTAAGACGCACGGCCCTGGCGCTCCCACTTCGAGTTGTCGCCCATCATACGCCGGTGGTCGCTGTCGTCACCCTCACCCTCGCCGCTGCTCGTGTCCGCGCCCGGGCTGAAGTCGGCATGGACCGAACCGAGCTCCGGCGCCTTGGTCACAGGCGGCGTCTTGGCGGGCTCTTTGGTGTCGGTTGAGGCGGCACCGGGCAGAGAGGCGAGCGCCGATTGAGGCGACGGCTGGTTGAGATTACCGGGACGCGAGAAGGACGGAGGGGCGGTCGGATAGCTGTTCCAGTGTTGCTGCTGGTGCTGATGCTGGAAGCGAGGGTCGTCAACCGGCCCGGGCGGCGGGTGGTACTGGTCGAACGAGCCCAGGTATGCCTGGCCGCCGCTGCCGCTGGCCTCGTGCGACGGCTGGCCTTGCGTGCCGCCGCCAAACGAAGCCTGCGCCCCGCCGAACAAGGACGAGGAAGCGGTCGGGTCTGGATGCACACCGGGAGGCAGGATAGACGGCTGCGGGTAGAATTGATGCGTTGGGTCAGATGCGGGCCGAGTGAAAGCCTCCGTCGGCCGCCGAGGGGGCTGCGACGGCGGGTCGTCCGAAGCTCGACGTGCAGCGGCGCCAGATATGCCGTGACTCGTCATAGGTGACTGAGGCTGCGAATGAGCGTTCGGCGTGTGCGACGACGATTGCCCGAACGAGTCGACAAGCGGGTGCGAGCCCGAGCCGGGCGCGGTCGTCTGCTGACCTGCCGGCTCGGTCGACGGCCGTGGGTTGGATCCATCAAGCGCTGCCAGCTTGGCCTCTAGTTCCTCGACGTATCTGAAGCAGCAAAAAAAGGCAAGGCAAAGGATCACGCGAGCGTCAGAGACTTTGGTACCGGAGAGAAACGGAGGAGGAAGAGGATGCGCACTTGATCGTGACCTTGCGTGTCGGCGGCGGGTAGACGCAGTCGAGCTTGTTGTGTACGCACAAGGCGCACGGCTGCTGGCCGTCGCACTTCGAGCGCTTTTGGCGGCACGTGTCTGCAGCAGAGAGGAATGGGCGATGAGTCAGAGGCGAATATCAGGTGAGGCACAGCGAATTTTGAGGCGTGAGAAGGGCAAAGCGGAGGGACGACGACGCACAGCACGCGCGCTCGACTCGCTTGCGCTTCTTCTTGCCGTCCGCCTCGTCGCCGTCGTCGACCGGGATGAGCGACTCCTTGGGCTGCTGCGCTGCGCCGCTCGCACCTGCCGAGCTCTTGCCGCTCGACTTGTTGCCGCCGCTGGCCGTACTCGGCTCATTCGAGAAGCTCGTGCGACCGCCGGTGGACGACGACGCTGTCCGCGACGGCCCTGACGGGTCGTGCTGCTGCGGGCCCCCGACGCCGCCACCGCCACCCTTAGTTGGTGAGCGCAGCTGCTGCAATGGCGAGTCATCCACACCCATGTAGGACGACGGGCTCTGGCCGAGCGGCAGTGTCGGTGGGTAACTGTGAGGGTGGAAGCTGGTCGACGAGCCCGGCTGGTGTGGGTACGTCGAGGGGAAGCCGTCTCCGGCCGCGAAAGCCTCGGCCGGATAGCTTTCCGGATGGTAGGCGTAGTGCGGAGGCTGTTGGAACGCCGCGTAAGACGGATGTTGCTGCTGGTGCTGCTGCTGCTGCAGGTGGTCTGCTCGGCAGTATCAAGGTGGTTCAGCGGGTCAGCGAGCAGCTCGAGAGGCAGGTTCGAAAGAGGTCGCGCCGAGGGACCCTGAGGCTGCAAGGGTCTCGGAGAGATGGTGGGCGCGGGCGAGCAGGAGTAGTGTTGGCTGACCTTGAGCACCCCGAGCAAAATTCAATCTGTCCTCCTGCTGCTGGCCGGCCAGGGCGAGGGCGTCTTCGAGGTAGGGCCGCTGCTGCTGACCATGCTGCTGCCACGACCGGCTCTGGTCGTCGTCGTCCATGCCGCTCGGCAGAGCTGGCGGCTTTCGAGCGGGCGCGGACTGTTTGTTCGGGATCGATCCCGCGAGCTGGGTCCGAGGCTCGAGGCGGCTGGAGCAAGGCGAGCTGGAAGCAGTCCTCGGTAGCTGGCTGGCTGCAGGATGAGGATACAAGAGGACGATGGAGAAGGCAAAGGAAAGTGGAAGGGTGTGAAGGTGTGCGTTGCTTGTCGTCCATCGTGGCCCAGCTGGAAAACCGACCAGGCAGGGCCGATCCGGATGGCCCTTCCGCCCCTGCCACACTCGTCAACCGCAGCGGCCTTTTTCCCTTCCCAGCCGGCTCGCAGCAGCAATAAAAGAAAACGCCTCCCGGGTTGAGCCTCGGATGCAAAGCGCGCAGAGGGTCCCGGTCGACGATCCTACAGCGGATTGAAGGGACGCCATGCCAGAGAGAGCGAGGGAGACCCAAAGGTCGTGCTGCAAGAGTCGGAGAAGCGGGAGAGGAGCAGAGGCGAGGAACCGAAAGTGAGCCGAATAGGCCATCGGTGCCGAATGAGCGGGCCGCCGCCGATCCGCTTAGGGGCGCGCGCACTCCAACAACCGTTGACCGACGCGTCGTCCGTGTCGGGCGCCGTGCCCTGTGGTCGTTAGCTAGCCAGCGGCAGCGCGGCAGCCATTGACCGCTCAGATTTCCTCGTCGTCCGAGTCCATCAAATCGCGTTCCGGAAAATCGCCGACCTTGACCTTGGCAGGCCGGATCTGGCGTTCGGAGAAGGCGGGCATGGGCCGCGGTCAGTTGCGCAATCTCCAAGAGAAACAGAGCGGCAGACGCACAAAGATGCCGTGCGACGGCCCGCTCGCGGTGAAGTAGCGCTCGCCCTTTGCGCTGCTCATCGAAGGATGAAGTCCAAGGCCGGGTTAGCGACCTAAGCAGTCAAGGAGGAAGAGGATTCCGGAAGACGCACCTGCCATCGTTCTTTCCTGACGGCTCGTCCAGATTGACGCCGACCCAGAAGCCTTCTGCGCCCGTCGTCTTGCCAACGAAGCGCACCTCACCGCGGCCAACGTTCTCGACCTCGCACCGCGCGCCAACCTCAATGCCCTCAGGAACCTCCTCGACCGCCTTGGGTTTGGGCGATCCGACCGCGTCCGGGCTGGCGGCGCCGTACTTTGGGCCGAGGCGCTGATTGCGCAGGTAGGCTTGTACCGTGTCACGCCGCTGAGCATACTCGTCGTCTGTAAGCTCAAATTTGGGCGCCGAAGAGCTGTCGGTGAAGGCGCCCGAGGCGAACGCGGGCGTTGGGTCGTTATTGGACACCTGTGCGCGCCGGACGAGAGGTGGCAGAAGTGGTCAGCACGCGACGCACTGGCCTGCCCGACGCGTCTGCCCGGCAAGACCGACCTTGATGCACATCCAGTCTGCGCCGCTTCAAATTTGTCAGCACGATCACTCGCGAGTGACCTTGAGCAGAGAAAGTCAGGGCAGGGAGCAGGGAGGAACGCACCGACGACGCCAAAGCTCCGCAACGTCTTCGAGTCGTCGCCCTCGAGCGTGCGCACGAGCTCCCCCTCGTCCGCCCGCAAAAGGTCGAGCCGCTGCGAGTCGTAAGGGATGCCGGTGATCGGCTCAAACTTGGCCTGGTATCACTCAGTTGCGATCCGACATTCGAAATTCGCCTTCAGCTTGGTGAACGAGAGCACGGGAGTAAGGAGGGCACGTCGACCGACCTTGAGCTGCGCCATCGTCGAGTCGACGTCGAGCTTGCGCTCGCTGTGCGTGTCCGGCGACGCGACCCAAACCGTTACCCATGTCGTCTGGAACTGCCGCGAAGACTTCATTCCTGCGATTCGTGGTGCGTATGACAGGAGAAATGGCTAAGCTGCAGGTTGAAGATGGGTCAGGCTGGTCTGGTCGGTCGGGTCGTGGTCCGAGGCAAGGGCCAGCGCTGGGCGCGCGCAGGCGGCCGGTGCGCGTGCGGACTCGAATTTGGCCGCCAGCGTCGAGACCTGTGCCTGCTGCCCTGGCTCCGTACCTCATCCTCCCTTGACCCTTTGCGCTTGCCTTCCGCTGCTCTGCTCCCTCGTCCCCTCTGCCAGGACGCTACTATCGGCCAAATTTGCTGTTCGCCCACCTTCGAGACCCACACCTACTTGTCCTTAAGGAGGCCGCAGCTCGCCGCCACCTTTCGTCCCGCCATGGCGTCGACGGACATCCGCTTCAGCTCGCAGGTGTTTGACCTCGCCTTCCACCCGACGTCCGAGCTGCTCTTTACGGCCCTTTTGTCGGGGGACATCAAGGTGCGGGACAGCTGAGCTCTTTGAGTGAGAGTGCTCTGTTGATGCTGACTGCCTCGATGTCGACCGGGGTCGATGACAGGCCTACAACTACACGCTCGGCGAGCCCGACGAGCCGCTTCAGTATACCGAGGCCTGGGGCGTCAAGCCGACCAAGAAGAGTTGCCGCGGACTCGCGCTCGATGAGGCGGGAGACAAGCTTTACAGCATCGGCAAGGAGCGCAGCCTGCAGTGCGTTGTGGCCTCCTCTTCTCCAGCTTCCTTTCGTGACCTCAGGCGCAGCGCCAGCTGACCCCTCTCGACGGCCTTGTGCGCTCCTTCATCGCAGCGTGCTCGACACCAAGACGGGCAGCATCATCAGCTCAGTCCCTAAAGCACACGAGTGAGCCTCGCCGCATCTGCTTCGCGGGCGCGCGCCATGAGCTGAGCGCCGCCACTGACATTGTCTGTGGACGCTCGCGCCTCCTCTTCCTCGCCCGCAGTGTTCCGATAAATCGCATTTCGTACCTCACAAATCAGTGCATCGCGACGGGCGACGACGATGGCGTGATCAAGGTGCGTGTCTCCAGCTTCTCGCTCGCTGGTTCTAGATGCGTTCCGCGCTGACGCGCTCGCTCGTGGCGCCAGCTCTGGGACCCGCGCATCAAGGCGACGGCAACAGCGCAAAAGACGTACACGCACCACTGGGACTACATCTCGTCTTTCCTCTACTTTGACGACAAAAAGCAGCTCGTATCGACCTCGTGCGTTCTAGCTCTCTCCGCTCGCTGAAGTGAACGAGTGCTCAGCGAGGCTGATGCATCCGTCTCTTTCTCTCTTTGCGCTTGGGGCAGTGGCGACGCGACGCTCAGTGTCGTCGACATCCGCGGCAACAAGGCCGTTCCCCAAACGGTCTCCGAGTCGCAGGATGACGAGCTGTTGTCGATAGTCTCAATCAAAAAGTGCGCTGCTTTCGTCATGCGGACCTCATCTGTCCCCTTCGGCCCTTCGCTGACCGACATCCTCCTCCCTTTGTCGACTTTCGTCATACCCAGCGGCTCTAAGGCGTTGACGGGCAGCAGCATGGGTATCCTGAGCGTGTGGGACCGCAGCAAGGGCTGGCGTGACTGCATGGACCGCATCCCTGGCCACCCGCACTCGATTGAGACGATCGTCCCGCTCTCGGATGACATAGTCGCGACCGGCTCGTCAGATGGCATGATCCGGCTCGTGTCGATCCTGCCCTCGTCGCTCAGTGTGTTCCTTCCTTTGCCATCCTCTTACGCCTGTCGATCTCGTCCCGCCTCGCGCCCGACGACTGACTGGTGAACTGACCCCTGCCGCGTCTCGCGCTCGCCAGTGGGTGTCATTGCGCACCACGACGACTATCCGATCGAGCGCCTCGCCATCAACCCGGGCATGTCGATCCTTGGCAGCGCGAGCCACGACGAGTGCGTCAAGCTGACCGACATACGGGACCTGTTTGGCGACGACGACGAGGATGAGGACGACGAGGGGTCGGCGTCTGGCTCAAAGGACGCGAGCGCCGACGTAGGCCGGCAAGACCCCGTCGGACCCGCTGCGGCCCGCGCGGCCAAGGCGGCCGCGACGGTCCCTTGGGAGGTCGAGGAACGGTTCGACTGGTCCGAGGACATGGAGACGGACGACCCAAGCGACGAAGACGACTCGGACGCCGAGATGGACGACGGCTCGGCGACCGAGTCTGAGCAGGAGGAGTCGACCGAGGGCGAGTCGGAGCGCCCGCCAGCGCCGCCGCCAGCGAAGAAGGGGCGGCCGGAGCGCAAGGAGCGCTTGCGGCCAGGCGAGGGCAAGAGCCGGGACGAGGCCGAGGACAAGGAGCGCGCGAGCTTCTTTGGCGGGCTGTGATGATCGCATGCTGTTCTGTGGCACCGAATTGGCGCTGGTCTGACAGTACGGGTCTGACGTCTGGAGAAATGGGGAGGGGGGAGAAAGCACTTGCAAGTCGCCCAAGCGGGGGTACATCTGCAGGGCGCGCGTCAACTACTGCCGCCGGTGGGAGCCCGAAACGCCAGGGCCGTCATCCCCGCGCCCGGCAGCGTGCTCCCGCTTTCCTCTTGGCTCTCTGACGCTTTGCATCAACTTCGTGCAGCTCTCGTCAACCCTCATCTTCTACCCCTTTCGCTCGACACAGAGCAGGTCCGAGTTGCGAAACCGACGCACCCCAGCTCTGTCCAGCTTCCGACGCTCGCAGGAGCTCATCAGCTTGGTAGGTCACCCTCGCGCGCGCGCCTCGACCTTTACTGCGTCGCGGTCTGTCGCCGCTCTGCAGGCGCTGACGATGCGACCCCCATCCCAACCTTGCTTTCAGCCTCTGCGACCTTTCCCCGCCTCCCTTCCCATCCTGAAATGTCCATCGGTCGTTCATCCTCGTCGCCGTCGTCTTCGTCGGCTGCCGCCAAGGGCAAGGGCATCACCCGCGTGCGCCCTGCGGCAGTCCGTCCGCCGGCCAATTCTGGCTTCTCACCCTCCTTCCCAGCCCTCGACGAGGACCCAGCCGGCCTTCGGATGGACGGCTGGCTCGCACTTGAGGAAGACAGCGCAGCCTTGATCAGCCGGTACGAGGTCCAGCGCCGAGTCGTCTTGGTGCTCGGTCGTGAGTTGTCTGTTCTCTTTCTCGCCCGACCGCCCCTGTCTCTGACGGTCGGGAGGCACTGTGCGGCAGCCCATCTGGAGCGATAGAGCTCAGGCGCTGACCTTACCTCGCTGCGATACACCTTCTCTATCGCATGGGCTCCTCGTTCGCAGGACCGACCCCGGCAGCCGTCGAGCAGCTCGTCGGGACCTCGTCGCAGGCGACGCTGCTCATCTTGCCCAAGCCGTCCAGCAATGCTGCGCCTTCCTCGCCCAAGCCGCCATCCCGCACCGTCTACCTACGGACGACCGTCGCAGAGGCTGGGCTCGGCAAAGTGTTCGAGGAGGCCATTGGACACGCCATCAAGTGGAAGAAGGCCTGCCCGACGCGCCGTCCGCAGAGCTGGATGGGATCGGCGAGCAGTCGGCGCAATAGCTCTAAGGAAACAACCGCGTCGCCCGCGGCGGCTGCGTCGTCGTTGTCATCGACAGCAACGGCAGGGCGGTCGGACCGCCCGCTCGACGTTGTCCTGCACTTCGTGCATGAGCAATCGCAGCCGTCGCCGCCGACCGCCTCCGCACCAGCGCCTCCGTCGTCGTTCAAGCCGACGCATACACGCGCGTCCCAGTCGGTCCACCTGCAGGGCATGCTGTCGGCCGCGTTCCTTGTGACGAGCGCGACTGTGCCGTTCCTCGCCACCCGGTCGTCGTCTGGCCTGTCGTCGCCGTCTAGCTCGACCCTTAGACGGCCTGCCCCGGCCGTGATCAACTCACGCCCGAGTTCGGTCCACTCGTCGTCGTCGTCTTCCTCTCTGGCCAACCTGCCGACGTCGGCACTGCCGCCGCGGGCTATCACCGACAGCGGAGGCGGTTTGCGGGGCGCGCTCGGCAGTCCGCCCGACGCCGTGCTCGTTCACGTCCTGCCCGACAATATGCCGCCACTACTGCCCCACCTGCTCGACGGCTTCATCCAGACATTTGTCAAATCGACGCCGTCGGTCATGATGGCCGTCGTCCCGCACGCACTCCTCGGAGCGCAACCAGAGGTCCATCACGATCCACCCCATTCGGCGCAGACGGCCCGGCCGACGCCCACGATCCTCCAGCTCCTGCTCGCGTCGGCCATTCGACCGCCCTTGCCGCCCCTGCCGCCGCCCGGCGCGCGGTCCCGTCGCGACTCGAGTTCGAGCGCGACCCAATCGAGCCGGAGCAGCGCGGCGAGCGGGCTATCGACCAAGCCCACCGAGGATCTACACACGTACATCTCTGCCCCGTCGGACGTGTCGTTTGTCCCTCGCTCGTCGGTTTGGCCTTCGCCCACAGGCGTGCCCATTGCCGTCGTCACCCCGCCCTCGCCCCATGCGGCTACGTTTGACCCGCGATCGACCGAGCACGCGCCCGTGCCGGACCTTGTTGCCTCATCGTCGTCCTCGTCTGCGTCGGACGACACGTCCCTGCCGCCGCCATCCGCGTCCGACTCCAAATCGCTCGAAGCACGCACCAGCTTTGCCTCGCTCCCGACGGCGGGCGTTCCTGCTGAGCGGCAGAGCAGATCGCGCAAAGGCGGCTTCTGGAGTCGCATGTTCGGAAGAAACAGCAGCAGCCCGGCACCCGTTCGCAGTTGACACTCACCCCTCTTGTCTCCCTACTTCGTTCCTTCGGATTTCAATTTCGCCTCAACTCGCCCCCTTTCTTCCTCCTTGGGCCCACCTCCACACGGGCATAGACGACCCTCGCCCAGTCATGACCTCACCGCACGACAAGCTTCCCCAGACACGCATACACCGAACACTCGCAAGACACTCCATCCTCCTCTAATCGACCCTCCCAGCCGGAGAAACCCCACCTTCCGCCTTCATCGCCCATACTGTACTGTTCACCTCTACTCGCTGACTCCCACGACCGACCTTCCTCTGCGCCGATCCCCCCCGCCCGTCTCTTTCTTGTAGCAGTCCCGTCGAACCACCTGTGTCGCACTTCCAGACATCCACCCTCCTTCCCCTCGCGGCGCGCTCCCCCAGTTCTCTTGTATCGATGACTCGCATACCACGACCACTTGCGCGCGCTACTTCCTTGATGATCTTCTCGAGCATTCCGGTACGAGTGCTGCATTTGGCCGAGGTGACAAGGTACCTTCCGTCGACGTCGCCAGGAAGTCGCGCGCGCGAGCTTCGGTTGCCGAGCGAGCAGAGCACTGTTGGGTTCGAGAACTGGCCATGTCTATTGCTTGGGAGGGGCGCTGGTCTTCAGCTGTGAACGGACAGACAAGGACAGGGGCAAATGACTCGTCAGTGAGTCCATGCTCTGCAGCGGGCAGGCCAAAGGGGACGACGTCGGGGGAGCGCGCGCGCAAACGGACCAGCAGGACAGACGACGCACCTGCAGTCCGTGAATGCCCTTGATCTCCTCCTTGAGCACGTCATTGACGAGCCGGTGCTGCTTGACGGTCGAAAGCCCGATGAAGGCTGGGGACGAGACGCGGATCTGGTAGAAGGTGCCGCAGCCTCCTGCTCGGTGAGACGAAAGGATCGGGCGGGGCAGGAACGAGGACGAGCTCATTGGCTCAGCCGCACATCGACAGACAGCAGGCGAAGCAATGAACACGTACCCGACGTGTCCTCGACGTCGCACTCCTCAGCCTCGAGTCGGTCGATCAGCTTGTCTCTAATCTCAGCCTCAGTGCCCGAGTGAGCCCTCGTCGGCGGCGGCGGGGCGAATGCCGCCGGCCGGGTGGAGGTGAACGACCGACGAAGCAGCGCGCCAGTTGCTGATGACGGCGCGGGCGCGCGGAACGACAAGGAGGCGGCGGTCGTAGGCAAGGGTCGGGTGATGGCGGCGAGGCGGAGGGCGGAGCGCATGGTGGACAGGAAGGGGTCTCTCGAAGGAGGAGGCTGAGGGTCAAGGAAGGCAAGGTCGACGAAAAGGGGGCAGAGGTGGGCGTTGGCGGGGGGTCGATGAGGTCGGCGCCGAGATGGAAAGAAGGATGATGGTCCTGACGGTCACCTCGACGACCCTTCCTTCACCTTTCACAGGCCGCCTGCTGCCATCATCGCGCACTATTGGACACAGTCTTAGGATATCCTGTGCTCGCTGGTCTCTATCTCTCCCTCCTCCAGCCCCAGCACATCGGCTCTCGACATGATGGCGACCGCTGCGCCGGCCTCGTCGACGAACCCGCTCCGGCGGCTCCCTCACAGTTCGGTCCCCCAGTCGGGCTTCCTCTCGTCGTCGCTCACGCTCGCGCTCATACTCGTCATAGTTCTCGCCGTCTACGTCGTCTTTCAGCGCCGGTCGTTCCTGGCCGGCAGGCGGCATGCCGAGCGCGTGCGCGCGCAGCTTGGCGAGGAGGTTCACCTGCTCGACGGCGTCGCCTACCACATCTCGGGCTTCCGCTGGCAGCCCGGCGCGCGGTGCTTCCTCTTGGGTAGGTGCTCTCTGCCTTGGCTGCTTGTCGACTGACGGCCGAGCTGCTGACCGTGCCTTGTGAGCTTCTTGGCAGGCGTCGCGATTCTCGTCTTCGCCATCAACATCTTCAGTCGGTCCACCTGTTGCCCGCTTTGGATAGCCTGCCCGTCGCTGACGGCCGCCCTACCCCGTCCCCTCGCTTCCTTTCTCAGGCATCGTCGCCTCGGTGGTCTCGGAGCCCATCCTGCGTGAGCCGAAGTTCTGGCTCATCAAGGTCCAGGCAATCCCGCTCGCAACCGTCTGTCCCTCCCCTTCCGTCTTGATATACACTGCGCAGTCCGACTGAGAAGCGGTTGCGCTTGCCCTTCCATCCCTGCTCATGCGGTCGGCCCTCAGATCGCGCTCCTCGTCCAGCTGTTCATGAAGCCGACAAAGGAGACGCCGACGCAAATCAATCACACGCTTGTACTCCTGCTCGCGCTGATCTTGCTCGTGCTCGCGCCGATCCTCACCTCGATCCGTGCGTCCTTTTCACCCCTCGCCTCTTCGTCTTGCAGACCTTTTCAGTCGCAAGCGAGCTGACCGTTTGGGGCGAGCCTGACTCTCAGCCCTTGACGCGGACCACGGCCGATTGAGCCTCGCGCGCAAGATCCTTGAGCACATCATCTGCCCCGCGGCGCTCATGGGCGGTCTCGTCGCTGTGCACCGCGTCGTCTTCGAGCAGCTGTGCGCTCCTTCCCTTTTCTCTTCATGCACTGAGCGAACGCTCGCTCCCTTCCCAACCCACCCTTCACTCAACCTGACAATCCTGCTTCCCTCTCGCTTCTGCGTGCACCAATCAGGGACAACGCCGTGACTCAGCCGCCGAGCCCAGAATACACTGACGACGACGACTACCTCGACGAGGGCGAGGAGGACGGTTACGTTTACGAGGATGACGAGGAAGATGAGTCGGCCGAGGGAGTCGACTCGAAGGACGCTGATGGAGAGGCCGTGGTGGCCGAGGTCAGATACGAGGTGCCTCCAGGGGAGGAGCGCGCCGACCACCTCAAAGCAACTGAGACCCAGTAAAGTAAGGCACCCTCGTTCCTCCTGACTTCACGACCACTTGCCCAACCCCTTGTACGCTTTGCTCTTTACGGTCCTTGCCGATACACGACTCTCCGTCACGCCTCCGTGCTGCTTGTCCTTCGCAACATGTCGACGGCCCCGATGTGCAGCGCGAGGGTGCTGAGCCGATGATCGGGCTTGGAAGTGGTCATCTGAGATGTGAAGCAGGTCGGGTGGTGAGGGCAACGAATGACGAGGGTCGGGCTATTAAAGGGCAAAGGTATCCTAGGAGTAGGAGGAGAGGGGCGCATCAAGCAGCAAACAAGAAACAGGTGGCCACCAGCGCGCCCACGGGGAGCAGGAAGGAGATCGGTCGGTCGAGCAGGGCAAAGCCGGCCGAGGTCGAGTTGCCAGCGTTGGTCGAGGCAGAGGCGGACGCCCACGCGGTCGCCTGTGGCGAACGGCAGGGAAAAGGGGAGATTGGGAGGTGTCAGCCGCGCCTTGGTCAGTCAAGAAATGGGAGAGTCGAACGAAGGGGCACCGACATTGACAGCGGCGTTGTTGGCGGTCGCAGTGACCGTCTTGCTCGAGGACGTCTTGGCCATTGTCGTAGTCGTCGACGTCATCGCTCGAGCCGAGGTCGACGTCGCAGACGCAGCGGCGTCGATGGCTGCCTGTACAGTCTCGTTAAACGAGCCAGTCATACCGTCGAGGGTGAATTTGACCGAGTATGCAGAGTACATGGCGCCATATGCAGAATCGGGGTCGACGTAAGAGGACGAGACGAAGCGGACGAAGTACCCGGAGCTGGCGCAAAGGGAGGGCGGGTGGGCCATCCCATCAGCGGGGAATCGATGAGGGGGGGGGGGGGGGGGAGGTAAAGGGACGCACGAAGACTCTCCGACGGCAGGGTCAATAGTCACACTGAGCGAGGCCGACTGCGAGACGTCGACTGGGGTAAAACAGAGATACGTCAGCTCTAGTCCTGTCCAGGCCGGTTCAGAGGAGCAAGCCGCGGCAACGAACTGGTCGCAAATTCCTGCAGCATGACCTAATTGTTGATGCTACCGACCCACAGGCCGACCGTACTCAGGCCGACTGTGGCCAGAAGAGGAGTGTTCGCGTCCTCTGCCCAAGCAATCTCGCAATTCGAGCCTCCCTGCAGTCGAACCGTGGAAAGCAGGTGCACGTGGCAGACGTCAGTCGAGGCTGGCAGTGCGACGATTGGATCGCGGGCAGCGTAGACCCGTCTCTCCCCTCTCCTCTTCAGGAGGCCAAAGGTCAACGCACCGTGCAAACGGTCGAAGCGACGGGCGAGGTCGTGTAGACTGTCGCAGAGGTCGATGAGGCGAGAACAACGGCGGCCGTGAGGTAGGACGCGAGGGCGAGCATGTCGAAGCGCTAGGGGAGAGAAACGAGTGTTAGAGGAGAGGTAGGAAAGATGACTATAAAGGGCGGAAGTCAAGGGTGATGGTCGGTTGGCAAGAGGAAGAGGACCCAGCTGTAGGGAGTGAACAGGACGACAGGGCCCATGCTGCTCGAGAGCCACACGATCCTTGCCTGAGCGACGTGCACGCACCTCGAGCGTCGGATGAAACGCTCGGAATAAAGGGGCTCGGCTTGTCCTTCAGCGGCGGCGGCCGCCGGCTTGTCCACCGGGCAGCAGCACCCAGTAAAGGCACAGCGACTGTACCATCCTGTATAGTCAGACCATCAGCTCGTCAGGGGCCGGCGGCGACGTCAGAGTCATGATGTCGAGCATCTGGTCGCCCCAGATGCTTGAGTCGAGAGCGCGCGCAAATGGCCGCCACCGCCGCGCAGCAGCGGTAGCAGTTCGTGAAGCGGCCGAAGGGAGCTCGGTTCGACACCGGTCCATCCGACAGAAAAAAGTGCGGACCAGAGGCCGAGTATCTGTACGCGACAGCTTTCGCCTATCACTACCACCTGCGAATAGTGAGGCCAAATGGCCGAGGCAAGGCATACGCCATCAGCAGCGGTCGGGCAACGTCACCGGCCGCGCGCCGGAGCTCGAACCAGGCGAGGTCAGGGCTGACCAGGATGGATTGAGATGGTCCACAGACCACGATCACCCATCCACTCGTCCACAGGACGACACGACAGACCCTCATCGACATGGCCGACCAAACTCTCGCTCCCGTCCCAGTAGCGCTCGCCCCTCCTCCCCTACCGGCTCGCAAGCCAACCCCGGCTACCTCCCCAACCGCCAGCAGCACCACCCCCTTGCCCGTCCCGACGACCACGCCTGCTCCTCCACCGCCGCCCTTGCCCTCTCGGACGCTGTCCCCTGCTCTGCCCTCTCGCCGGACTCAGAAGGCGACAGAGCAGCCAATGATGGCAGGCGGGCTCGGGATTGACGAGCTCAACGTCCTTCTGAGGCGCTTCGACAAGGTCAGCCCGTCGCGCCTGCCGCTCCTTCCTCTTCCAGGCGACCTCTCTCTCTCTGCTGACGCTGTGCTTGCCTTTCCTCGGGTCCCCTTCCCTCGGATCTCTGGAACCGACAGCAAATCCTCCACGTTCATTCAATCCCTCTGGACGAGGTACGCATCTCGTCGGCCCCGCCGTTGCTCGACCTTCAGCCCGCCCCAAAGGAGACGTTCTCGCCCGAGAAGCTTAGGTCCAACGCCGAGCGGCTGTACTCGACCGTCCTCGTCGGTCTGCTTCGCTTCGGCAAGGAGATCAATCGGCTTCGCAGCTGGAATGAGGCGGGGAGGAGTTCCCTCTATCTCGCTGTCAGTCCTGTCGCGTACTTTCCGTTGCTTCGTCACCTTGTCCCTGTCACCGCGGCTAGACGCGCGCGCGCAGCCGGCCCTGACACCCGAAATGACCATTGCCCTCAGGCCTACATCGCCGCCTGGAGCGCGCACCTCGTCTGGGCTTCGTGCCTGTCATTTCTTTCAATTCTTGTCCTCATGCCAACCTCGCGGTCAATATTCTTCCCGCCCGAGTCGCCTTTGCCGACGGGCTCTGCTGCCTCGCCACCCGCCTACGGCCAGGAGGCCGAGACTGTCGAGCGCGACGCCGCCGTCTTTGTCGATGGCCTGGAGGGTCTCGCACAGGCGGGCCTCCGCAACCGGCCCGGAATGTCCGGTATAGATCTTGAGGAGTACGAGACGGAGCTGCACGTCGCTGGTGCCGCCGACGTCGCGCCAGAGGGAGTTGACGGGCCCGCGGCGCGCAAGCGCCAAGCCAAGAAAGACAGGAAGCACCGTCAGAAGCAGGAGCGGGAGGAGACGGTGCGCAAGATTGGGACGCCGGCAATG